>JAHBCN010006973.1:0-45923 GCA_019359885.1 Listronotus oregonensis
AAGATGTTTGTATGCCAATGAAAGTTAATTTTTTTATGGAGTTATACACTACATCGAGATTGTAAAGGGTTTTCCAAAAAGAACGATATGATTTTAAAATTAAATTCAATAGAAATGATTTTAGATATAACCACACTTTTTATATTATCTTGAAGTACAATCGATAACATTTATGTTTTGAATGGCACGTCGTTTAAATGTCCACCTCGGCTTTGCGTACACGAGTGAATTCGACGAATCTAATTTTCAAGGACTTTGTGCGATAAATCGGGGGTAATCTCACGAATGCAGCGTTCAATGTTCAATCTCAAAGCATAAAGGATTTGTGGCCTGTTTGCATAAATTTTAAATAACCCCACAAAAAGAAATCTAAAGAAGTCAAATCACAGCTTCTTGGTAGCCAGGCAACAGTTGCATTTCTTGAAATTATCCTTTCACCAAACTTTTCTTGCAGTATGGCGACAGTTTCATGAGCAGAGTGACATGTAGCGCCAACTTGCTGGAACCACATATCTTTTAAATCAAGCGCATCCAAATTTGGCCATAAAAAATTTGTCAACATCTGTCGATATCGTTTACCATTCACTGTAACGGAATCTCCAACCTCATTTTGGAAAAAAAATGGTCCAACGATACCACCATGCCATAAACCACACCATAGAGGTTACCTTTAGGGAATGCAAAGGCTTCTCGTAAATCTGTTGTGGATTGTTTTCACACCAGAAACGGCAAGTCATTCTAAAAAAAAAGTGGCTTAAGTTCTTAGGTCAAAACAATCTTATACGGGTGTAAATTTAAATCTTTTTTCAAAATTCGCCAAGTAGTTGTTTTTTAAATCACTCTTGAGCACGACGAGAAATTGATGAATTTGGATCTTCTGCAACAATATCTCTTACAGCAGCAACATTTTTCTACAATTCTAGCATTTCGGCGTCTTACTGGAGTTTTTACGTAGTGAAGAGTAAAATTACTTTCAAATTTCTAAACGATGCGACGAATGGCAAGCACAAAAGGGCGATTATTTAGACCAAAGTTTCCGCGAAGTGCGTAAAAGGATTTCACAAAAGAACGACCATTTTCGTACATTTTTTGGACAATCACCAGACGTTCTTGGAGCGAGTATTTAGCCATAATAAATTGTTAATGTTAACTGAACATAAGTGACAGGTATAACTTTATTACCATGGTTACTACATCATTACAAAATCATATCATTCTTATTGAAAAACCCTTTACATAAAAAGCTCTATATTTGTAAGACTGTTGTCTATAAAGTATTATAGATTACACAGATCAAAAAAAAAAAAGAGGTGCGTACTGGGTGTCCGACTAAGATTTTCTGGCGTATTTTTTCCCGCTAAACACGAATCTGAAGTCAAACAGCAAAAAAATTAGAAAAACCCAAAAAAACGATAAAAATCACGATCTAGTATTTTTTCTATATGATATTATCATCTTGCTGTTTCTACTTATTTGCTTGCTTGCTTGCTTGTCTGGTTTATGGCTTTGCTGCAAGGCAACCTACTTATTTCTCTCTCTGTAATATCCATAGATAACCTAACTTTAGATATATAATGACTAATCGCATTTATGGCAAGTTTACGACCTTACGCACTAAATAAACGATAGTGTCATTAAGCATGCGTATTTAAAAAGCAGGACCAGTTCCGGACTTAGAAATTTGTATGTCATTAATTAATTTATATTTATAAAATATATTTTTATATATTTAGATACTAAATTCTTTTATTTTGCTTCTATACATATATAATTATGTTAGGTAGTAAGATAAACCATGAGTTAACAAATTAATATTGCAAAATATAAATAGAAAAAATGGGGCTAATAAAAGATAGGGTTAATTTCAGACCCAGTTTTTGTACCGCCTAAAATGGTTTGGAAACTGTTAGAATTTATTAAACGGTGACTGTCGACTTTACACGGTTTATGTCAGTTCAAAAACGATGAAGTTTGACGCTTTCTAAATATTTAAAGGTTTTGCTTTGCTGGGATCAGTAAAGGGATGCAATAAACGGTTTTTTGCGAGATTGGAAGACTTATAAACAAAAGGGAAAAAAATTTTTTATACAAATAACTTAACTCTTTTTCCTGTTCACTTAAGTTTTCGATAGCGATAAAGGTGTTCTAAACATCTTAAATGTATTTATACAAAACGAGCATTTATTTACTAGAGGAACCTTGCCGTTTGGGTCGAAAGAGAAAAAGAATCATAGGATAAACCTTTCTCCGTGCTCAACCATGTGCCGATAGATCGACGCGGAAGACCGACAAATCAGCACGCAGAGCGGGGTATATATATATATATATATATATATATATATATATATATATATATATATATATATATATATATATATATATATATATATATATATATATTTTATATATATATATATTCTTTTAACACCAATGATCACGTTGGAGAGAAGCAAGGTTATACCTATTCTTTCTTTCTTGCACAAATGATCGTTTTCCAAGCGGCAAAGTGCCTCTAGTGGTATTCCAAGGGTATGTTTTTGTTGTAATCAATACTTACTGACTTTTTAGATTAATAATACTTTTTTGTTAGATTTTTTAATCCGAAATAAATAATTATAGTGATTTTTTTCAATTATGGATTGGTTCATAAGATGAAACAAAAGTTAATTCTTAGATAAACAAGAGTCATTTCAAGTCGTATTCGCCATTTTTATTATTATTAACTCACATCAGTTTGAACCAGTACAAATTTGGGCTTTCCATAGCTGAACATTCAGAAAGAACTAGAGGAATTTAAAGAGCTGAAATGGATAATATGTTTATTTTGATTAAGAACAACATCTAAACAAACCAAGGTGTTTACTGGTTCAAAAAACCAGTAACATGGTTTTTAACCAGTGTAATATATATTTTGTTTAATCATCAATTGACGAAGTACGGAACTGGCCGGCGACGAATTTGTAAATAAAATCGATCTGATAGTCCGTTCTCGCATGATTTGGACCTAAGAGATGACTGACCACGGCGCACGGACACATTTTTCGCCCATAAAATCTACTTTTCAACCACGCATCGATCCTTTACCGGTCCATTTGAGGTCAGTGGTAATATCCACAGTAATTACAAATACTGTTGATTCCACTTTTGTGTCGTAATCAAGTCTCACATTGATGACATTTTGTCTTTGACAAAAAATAAGGAATCGGCGAATTAAATCGGTACATTTACCGGCAGAAACCTGCTATCACGAAATGTTTGGACTACGACTATATAAACTATAAAAGTTATAGAAACATTTGTTATAAGAAAAATAATAATGGAGATAAAAACGAAAATTAATTTTTAAATCAGTCCAAAATAGGAAGAAGATAATTTTTTTGATTAATGTGATTTTTGGGGTTTTTGTATTATAAATCATGTGTTTTATTCATTGGGATCCCAAATTAATCAATATTTGTAGAAAAAATTCAAAAAAAAAATATTTTTTTGGGTATAACTTGAAAAAATCCTGAAAATTAGGATTTTTAAACTTGAAAAAGTACAAAACCATTTTTTACTATTATTTTGCAATAAGAGTTAAAATTTAAGTATCTGTATGTGTAGGTTTTCTGTAAATTTAGGTTTCAAAATTATTTCATCTTTTTTTTGTCAGAATTTCAAAAAAAGAAAGTTGTAAGCTTTTTTTTTTCTTTCTAAATTAAATGAATACTTTCTTTGTATTAATGTGTGTTAGAAAATTATTTATTATATTATCACTTTTGTTTCTATTGAAATCATTGTCTTAAGATTTTTTTTTTACTTTTTGCGGGAAAAAATACACAAAATGTAAAAGCATTACAGCACCTATTTCCGTTGTCATAAAAAATGCAATTAATTTAGCATAGTTGGTATTTACCGTAAGCTAACTATATTTGTAAATACATCTATTTTTATCAGGTGATGTCATATAAGGATTGTAAACTTTCCATTCGACCCAAACGAAGAGATCATCAACGATTTTTACACACGAGTTGTTGTTGCAAATATTCTTGTGTCAAGTATCTTGGTAGTACAGTATAATGATTTTATTTGGTTTTAATAGGTTATACTAGTTATTTAAGTGATTTTCAAATTTAATTAAAATGCTGTCAAAACCTTATTTCTTGTAACAAATGATTTATACCAGGGTGAGCCAAAAAATTGTCGATCTGACAATGAAGGCACAAATTTACAATTTTGATAATATTTTTTAATATAATCTCCTTTTAAGGTAGTTCACTTATTCCTAAGAAATGAAATTCAAATATAGGGTTAATAAGAATATCTTTTATCCTATTGGAAAAAAAACGAAATTTTGTTATCATCTATAAAGCGGGATATTACCAATCAAATTGTGCATACTCAACATTGTCGATATCTCTCATGTATGAAAGCCATGCATTTATTTCGGAATATCTGAAAACGGTTTCTACAATATTTTTTTAAAAACTAATATAAATCAAAATATCAGAAAATTTAAAAAACCCTGAATTTTTTAATAGTTTTGTTAGAAAGATATTGATTTTTGAAAGTTTACTAAGTCTGGTTGTTATTAAGAAATAGTATATTGGTAGCTGTGTTATAGAGTTTTTTTTTTCATTTCAGCAGACGGTAGCCCACGCCTAGGCAAGGTGCGGAAATGCTACAAGTCCAGGACCCCCGACAATCTCGAAGTTCCCTTCACCTCTAGCGAAAGTGGTTTCGATACCGAGCCCGAATCTCTGTCGACTTCGACCTGTGATAATGAGGAAGTTAACAGGTGGGTTTTATAGCAAAAAACGAACTTATATCTTGGAAATATAAATTCTCAGATAAAGCTAGATTTTTAAAAGTCCTTTAAATCGGCACTTAAAAACTCAATGCGATCAAACTCTCTCAGAATCTAAAACAATCGCATAATAAATAAGGTTCAATCCTCCAAAAAAACCTATGATAATATATGTTACTAGAGACACAGGCAGTCTACACTAAAATCTCAAATACACATGGCGGGTTGCATAAAAGTTAGCAACGGTTTAGAATGTTTAACGAAATGTCAGATTTTGACAGGTTGCCTACTAAAACCATTGAATAACACTGACGTCGTTTTGTTAAACATTCGAAAACGTTGTTAACTTTTGTGCAATCCGCTAGTGATGGAACGGACGTCCGGTTCAAGTACCGAATCCGGCAAGTCCGGCCACTTCACCGGACTTCCGGTCCGGCCGGATTTGTCTAAAAAAATCCGGCTGTCCGGCCGGAAATTTCTAAATGTTATTAATAAGGAAATATAATTTAATAAGTCATTGGAAATAAAGATAGAGGGAAATAAAAATCTTGGGTAAAAAAAGCAGCTTACATTTATTAACTGATTACAGGTAATCTCTAATTCTCTTACAAATAAGTTGTTAATAATCAAAATGTATCTTTTTCAAATTATGATGAATAAATAAAAGTTTTTCAGCATTTTGACTGGTTAATCCAGAACGCTTTTCTTCATAAATGTTGCCAATTTCTGAAAAAGACCTTTCTGAATACACACTACTTGCTGGGGCGCTTAAATATCGTTTAGCAACTTGGGCTCCATTTGGAAACTCATCCTTGTGCTCTTTCCACCAATGTATTGGATCAGACTTTCTCTCCTGTAGGGGCTTATTAAGATAATTTTCAAACTGGTCTGCTATTTTTGTTCGTAGTCTACACTTACATTACCGATTAAGGAAAAGGGTAGCAATTTTTTCAAAACATGTCCAAACTGACGGCACTTCTTGATGTTTCATGATTTTGGTTCTTCATCACTATTACTATCACTGTCATGTACTGCTGTTAAGTTTAAATTTTCAGTGCTTTCAGTGCTATTAGTGGTAATCTCCTTGAACTTTGTTATCTTGTTTAAAACACACTGCTTCACGAGCAAAATATTTTCTGGTGGAAAAAATGCTAATTTATACCTAGGGTCCAATACAGTAGCAATGACTTAATTGGGATTCTGGTAAATTAGTTGAAATCTTTTGTCAATGTTTTCTAGTAGGGCATCCCTAGTTGTTCCCATGTATGAGGTTGAGTCAGCAGAAAGAAACCCCTGTAAACTAGTTATAATAGGAATAACATCTAAAATTACTGATTCTGTAGAGCTAACTGTTTTTGTCACTTCTTCAAAGGGTCTCAAAAGTCTTACAGCGGAGTTTAGTAATTCCCACTGGTAGCTGGTTAAACTGTTAAAGCCAAAATTTTCTTGTTTAGCACAATAAATGATGATGGATCTTTTCAACTCTTGCAATCTTTTCAGCATATAGAATGTAGAGTTCCATCTAGTTGGTACATCTTGCATAACTTTTTTGACTGAAAAACGATGCTCCTCTTGAATTTTTTTCAACTTGTCGCAAGCTAGAGAAGAATGTCCAAAGTGGGTAGCTATTCGTTTTGCAACTGCAATCAAATCTGATAGAGCCCGTTGACTTTTAATGCTATCCATGACTACTAATTGCAAAGTATGTATGAAGCAACTTTCACTACCTATATTGGCATCTTTACAGCCCTTAATCATATTGGCACCACTGTCTCGTAGCATTAAATGAATATTTTCTATCTTTATGTCCCAAGTGTTTACTAACCTTAAAATTTTGTCAGCAATCGCTACTCCTTTGTGACTACCTGGAAATGAATCACAATTCAATATAACATTTTCCTTTTTCCAATCGTCACCGATCCAGTATCCCGTTAAGCTGATAAAACTAACATTAGTATTTGTGCAGGTCCAAATATCAGATGTCAGAGATAGCCATAAATCTTTTTCTTTTGTTTGAAGATTTGTTTTAATTTTCTCACATATTTTTTTATATATGTCAGGTATAATATTGTCACAAAAAAAATTGCGAGATGTCATTTTTAAGAATCTTGAAGGCTATATAAGTAAACTATTCTACAAAATTGTTTATGATTTTAAAAATTTATAAAATTCATTATAAATTAACGAACTTTTTGGTGATTTTTATAACTTTTTTTTAGAATTTTTTAAGTGTGGTTTTTAAATAAGAGTTGCCATGATATATGACATGCTATTACTCTAGCTAAATACTTTGCCTGTCAATTGTCTTTGTAAGAAAACTCTTAGTTTACAATATTTCCTTGGTACTTTATTATCTTTTATTGACATTTAAATTTTTTGATGAAAAAAGACAGAGTTCGGCGCCGGACTTCCGGCATCCGGTTCGCTGGGCGGCCGGAATTCCGGAGTTCGGTAGTCCGGTGAAACATGAGTCCGTTCCATCACTACAATCCGCCATCAGAATAATGTCTCTTAAAAATCATGCTCATCCAAGATTTGAATTCTTGAATGTCATTTTTGACATTTTCTATTCGACATTTTTGGGAGTTGGTAGAGAAATACATTTTCGTTCGTGATGTTTGAACTAACCTACTGTTTTTTTTTTAAGATTATTTTGTTTGAATAAATATCAAGCAATACATATCAGAACTATTAGGTACAAATGTTTGTATGCTTGTTATTTAATTTTTTGTACATCGAGCAATAGATATTAGAAATAATAAAGTACTAAATGTTTGTATGCCAATAAAATTTCATTTCTTTACGGAGTTATACTTTACACTGGTATTGCTCATAAAAAAATCTTCTATATTTAGTAATACAGTTGGCTATAAAGTATTATGGGTATTACATTTCATTATTTCGCCATAACTTTCAGGTTTTTTCTTTAAGAATTGTTTTAATGCAATATTAATCCACTTATTTTTGGCATCTTTGACTATCAAGGACGAAGAAAGGTTTCCCTTTAAGAGATTTTTATCGACTTTGATCAGCCCCACTAGTTTATCTTTCTGAGCTTCACCTCAATATTGTAGATTTTCTTTTATAACAGTTCGTTCATTCTTCTTTTTAAAAATACCACTCAAATTTCATCACCGATAAACGATTGAAATTTGATAGGTTATGTTAACTTTTTGCTTTTTTACAGCTTTTTACCTTTCAATCATCCACATTTACACCTCCAGCTTTTGTCATGCGACAAAATTTCGAATTCGTGATTAAGACTCGCAGAACAGTCAAGAGTGTGAAACAAAACGGGTAATCGAGACTCATTGGCGACAGTTTTCAGTTGGGACTGGAGAATTGACCTCCAGACACATTATTTATTATATAAACGAAGACTTACTTAAGTAATATCGTTTTGGCAATTTGAATTTAAATTTTTGTTAAATTATACTGCACGGAATATGCAGGTTGGTTCCTAGTAAAATATTGTTTAAATAATATACTATTTTACAGTAAACCAGACGTTTTTCCAAATAAATAATTAACACATACGTTCGACGATAACTATTTATCACTTAGTTGCTAAACAAATTGGTAAACACATCGAAACACGAGGATGGGATGAAAAGTTTGCGGCTTAACCCATAAATGACCTGCTAGTTTATCTTTAAAGTCTGGAGAGAGTCGGTCAAGTTTTTAATATTTCTTTGTTAAGTTGTTGATACATTGTCATATTAAAGGTTTATCTCCTAGCAGAGTTAGATGCTACTTTAGGTGAGTCAGCGCTTTCATTTTTCATCGTTAAAGCTTGGGTTGCAGATTTTAAAAGTGGTCGCACGAGCAATGAAGATGTCCCGCGTTCTGGCAGGCCAAAAACGGCAACTTCTGAAGAAATTGCCGGCTGAAGTTGAATGTGATAGCTGAAACTGTGGGTATAGCAAACTTACCATATTTTAACTGAAGATTGAAATTATGCACTTGATGGGTGCGGTGATTGCTTGCTCCAAAGCAAAAACTCATACGCATGGCCATCTCAGAAGAGTGTTTGACACTGTTTAAGCGTTCCCCAACTGAATTTCTTCGGCGATTTGTTACTGTCGATGAATCTTGGATCCACCACTATTCACTAGAGACAAAACAACAATCAAGCAAAGGCAATTCCATCGACAGGAAAGGTTATGGCAACAATTTATTGGGATACCAAATGCATTATTTTTATGGATTGTCTTAATAAAGGAAACACTATAAATTCTGAGTATTAGGCCAACCTACTTGACCAGTTAAACTAAAATATTTACGAAAAGCTTCCCGATTTATCAAAAAAGACAATCATGTTCCCACAGGACAATGAACCTTGCCACAAATTATTAATTGTCATGGCAGAAATACAGCAGTTAGGCTTCGAGCTGGTTTCCATACACCTTATTCACCAGATTGTGCAGCGGATTTTGCAATTTGAAAAAAATTTGCTGGTAAAATATTGCCTCGGATTCAGATGTGATTGCTGCCAAGCACGCCTATTTTGAAGAACTGGATAAATCAGCCAACAGTGATGGTATAAAGACTCTAGTACCGCTGAAATAAATTTATTAGGCTACACGGAGACTATGTACGAAAATAAAATTAGTTTTTAACCCATATTTTACATTTTCTTACTTAGGCTAAAACCTTTTCACCGTATCCTCGTATGTTCACATAGAAAAAATAATGTTACTTAGTTTTCGTGTTTTATTGCAGGTTACAAGCGAAAGTAGCATTCCTAGAGCAAGTGCTTCTACAACACAACATACCTGTACCCACCTACGAGGTAAGTTTGACAGTCCCGTCTAGGAATTCGTCAAATTCATCGAACTAACCATCACTTATCATAATAATATGTGACTTCTTATGCATTCCTTTACTTTTAAGAATTAATCATAACAATAAACACCCTGTAGTAGTAATTTAATTTTAATAATTTTTAGTCTACTTGCTTAAATACCTATAATAGGTATTAGATAAAGATAACTTTAGTATTGTGTTGATGCCTCTAGGTATTGATCTGATTAAATGGTACGTGATGTTGAAGAAGAAAAGATTAAAGTAGTTATTCTCCTAGATTTGTCGGATCAAAAGAGTGTAATGTTACGTGGTATCTTGTTGAAACACTGGTTTGAGGGTATTGAAAAAGGAGAGGACGTGTAGCAATTAGCTTCCATACAGCCTCTAACAAAAACAAGAGACTTGTTTCCAAAGACTTTTTTCTTTTTTCCTGGTTCCCATGTTTGAAGTTCTCTACATTATTGTAGACGCTGGCGTCTATGCTGTTTAGTTGCGGGTGGTTCTAAATGGAGACTGAACGAAATAATCATATTCAGCGATAAACAACAATTCGGCTCATCTCAGACTCAGTTAGAGGATAAAAGGCATTATTTTCAGTTAAGTAAACTCGGTGCTCCCAAGCTAATGAGGGCCTGTCGGTCCCTTAAGCGGCCTTCGAAAAAGTTAAACAAATATTGTAATCACATGAAGAATTTTCCACTTTTTAGCTTCTTGCCACGAAATCTCTAATAGCTTAAACTAATCTTGCAACAGGGCTTTAAGTATGACGACTTAGTTTAAAAAAATTGAAATTTGTATTGCCCCTAACGAATAATCATACACGATAAGAAGTTTACATAATCTTCCTTTACAATCGCTACAAAATAAAAAGTAGAATATAACTTGCTATAAAAGCGTCGAAACATTAAAATAGTAACGAGGAAGTTATTGGGTTTCAAAATAGAAGATTATTTTAATAAACGCTTTATTAATTATAAGTATAACAGTACATATCTCAAATATGCTTTAGTACGAATTCCAAAGTAAAATGCAATTTTACTTCCCTACACAACATCTCAAAGCAGAGTTATGCTCTCGATGTTTTTTTTTTATCTAATCTTGTAACTCATTGCATTCTGAATTTCAAAGATTATGTTTAAAACCACGTAATTTTTTTTAAATCTTTGCTATAAATTGTGTTATTTTTTAAAAAATATTATCTACTGCATTACAGTGCACTACAGCTGACGATAAAGAGTTTAAAATTAAGTAGCTCTGCACCTTTAAAGTATTTATATTTTAACCAGTATACAGGGTCAGTCGGGAGGAACGCACCAAACTCCAGGTGTGTATTGTACACGAATAAATAATTTTTAAAAACCGATATGTTTTTATACGATTCTCATTTGTTTTCAAAATTAAGCGTGGCATTTTATAAGACTTTAATCGTACAATCTCGAAAAAACGCGTCAAACACACTGACAGTGACACCAACAAATGTCAGAACAACAAAACGGACCAAACAATCAGGTACCTACGCATTTGTGATAAAAAGCGCTAAACTATTTAAAACATTTTAATTAGCTATTCTTAAAGACAAATGAGAATCGGATAAGAACATATAGTTTTTTAAATTACTTTCACGTGTACAATACTCACCCAGAGTTTGGTGCGTTCCTTCAGACTCATCCTGTAGATAGGGCTCCAGTTACCTATTTGCCCCAGGGCCTTGGTTACGTAGCTACGCCACTGGTATTTAAATAAAGTACTACACTATTTGATTGAAAATATCCGCATATGGCTGTTTAAACAAAAATGTACAAACCAAAAATTAAAACCTACTTGCTGATAGGGAATATTTATTGATCTATTGCAATATTTTAGACAAACAAATGACAAAAAATATTAAAATAAAATTACTGCTAAGGTGGTGTATTTACATATCTATGTCAATTAGTATATTTTCCTGTTTGAATTTTGAAATAAGTTGATGTTCCTTAATGTAAGGGTTACATAGGTGAAATTAATGAAATAATCATCAAGGAGGTGGGTAAAGATTGGCGTTTTCGCGCATCATAAAACTCAAAGATTCAGTTTAGGTCATTTTATATATTAATAAAAATCCAATTACACAGGTCACAAAAAGAAAGTGGTGTGTGCTGAGTGTCGGACTAAGATTTTCTGTCGTAATTTTTTCCGCTAAAACGAATCTGGAGTCAAGATTAGGGGGCAAACAGCAAAAAATCGAGAAAGGCATAATTTTCTATTAACGATTTTTATATTTTTAATTTAAACGTCATATCTCAAAACTTTAAAGATACACAGAAACTTTATAGGATCAAACTATGTATTTTTACAAGACCTTTAATTTAAGTTATATAACTTTTTTGTCTCAATGCAATATTTTTAGAGTACCAAGTAACACAAGATGGTCCTTTATATCATGTTCTTCTTTATAAAGTTTTATAAAGGCGTCTAAAGACATTTAATATATTTATAAAAGTGTTATTTAACACTAAATAGTTTTTTAAGCAATATGGCTTTTAATATAGTTTAAAAACATTCTTAAAGCTAATTAATATATCTTTTATATACTTGCTTTAACAAGACTTTATAAAAGTGACAACCACAGCTGTTAGAGAGTTTTTAGCTTTTTATCTGCATAATTGCTTTATAAGCTACCCTATAAAGCACAAATAAAAAACCTCAATTGTGCCATTAATTTAAACCTTTTTATAAAACCTTGGAGTAATTTGCGTATGTTTATCCCAATGCCCAATAATTAACGCCATTATAAGGTATTTTTAAATGCTTTGTTGATGTGTGTTCATACTCATAACTTTCTAAACAAACATGCTTTATTACTGGAATATTTGTAGTTATTTAAAAGGTTTTTGAGTTGTCAGCAACGAAATAAAATTTCTATAAAACAGGCATACCCAGCGGTAAGTCATTCGGCTATTTTGTCGTGTGTTTTCTAAGCTAAGCTAAACTTATTGAAATTGACAATGACGAGAAACGGGAAAACTAGCTAATTAAATTAGAAAATTAAATCTTAAACGATGACGTACTTTTAAGAGTCGTTTACTGAAATTAAAAAATATATATATTTTTATTAAAGAGATATGAAAATGGGATGTTTCAGGTTAGCTATATCTTCTTAAAGCACTTAGTAGCTATTAATAATAGGCTACCAAACATTTTACCAGCAGATCCGCGGATACTGCTTAGCACTCCACGCAAAGTATTCGTTGCCGGTCTTTTGGGAGTTTACACGTCAGCCGTATCGGCGATGAGATTGCAGTTCGCACAGGTTATTTTGATAAGAAAAATGTATAATGAATGTTTTAAGACAATTAAGCCGAAACGACAAAAACGTTATATCTACAGAAATAGTTAAAATTATTAGATAAGGAGGTAATGCATGCAATAAATCTTGAAATAAATAAAGGTACATCAAACGTACAAATAGCCACTAACTGTTTAATAACGCAATAATGTGTTGTGGCACCCTTATAGAGCCAAAAGAGATATAACAACGCGATTAGTGCCCTCTGTACATTATTCGAAGTTCTAGAGGGTCGCACTAATCCTTTTATAAAGCTGTTATAAAGCAAACCCATAAAGAATAGCTTTTTAAAGGCCTTTTAATTGAATATTTCGCAACCATTGCCATTCTGACCAGTTTGCACGTCGCCATTTAATTTTTCTCAGGATGTTAGGGCCGCCATTGTTACATAAAGCAATTGTGTTTTAATAATTTTCGGGATTAAGTATGGAAATTTAACATCTATAACAGTTTTAAAGGTTAAAAATAAAAAACGACATAAACAATAAATGTTTGATATAATTTTTTCAATCCAATTTTAATTATTTTCAAGGCGCTTTGATAAATATAGAGCTAAAACTATATATTTTATCGAAAAAAATCCATCGGAAGTGAATTTCACATTCTGCATATCGAAACTTTCCTAAAATGAGTTATTTATTTTAGGTGTATATATATGTATATCGTGAATCAGTCTGCTTTTATTTCCAGTCGTGTTCAATAATATAAAAAAGAATCGGCAAGGCGACAACCATAAAATACCTTTTAAAAAACAATTTTTTCCAAAGTTTACTTATGCAACTGAAATAAAGTATTTATTCAGCAGTTGCTGTCAACTTGCTCGGCTAGTGAAAAATGCTCATGTCTGACAAGCTGTTTAATCGAATGTGGCTATCTAGTAACATTGCTAGAGTATCTATAAAGTACTTATATATCCGTTTTATTACTGATGAATTTGTACCATAATAAACCATTATTTATAATGGCAGAATTCATAACTCTTTAATAAATTAGCTGTATAAAGTGCGCCTATTTGGAGTATATAAACACTATGTTATGTTTGAGGAGAACGTTGTATAGAACAAATAATAAAACATTGGGCTGGATAATTTAGTGATGTGGGGGTTCTCTCAGCTTTTAAAAGCAAGTTGTTTACTTGGTAATTTATCAACAAAAGAATTTTTTGGGTTTTCAAAGTTCCTTTAGATATTTTTTTTATTTTCTGACAGCAATTTAGGATTTTTGGAAAATTTTAAAAAAATAAAAAAGATTTATACTTCAAAAAAAAAAACAAAAATCACAATAATGAAAAAAACATTTTTTCCTATTTTGGAAATTTATTTTTTTTCAAAATTAATTTTCGTTTATGTCTCCTTTTTTATTTATCTTATAAAATGTTTTTTATAACTCTTTATACGACAATTTAAAATGCTCACTTTTTTGTTTTATGAAATGTTTGGATCTCTTATAGTTTATATTGTCGTATTCACTTCTAGGTACATTTCTCCCAGTAAATTACCGTATCGTTTTGGTTTTCTAATTTTTTTGCTGTTTAACCTCAATTTACTTTGGATTCGTGTTCCGTTTGGAAAAAAAACCCAAAATCTTCTTAGCCCGATACAGGTACACCATCCTTTTTTTTTGTGGATTTTTTTTTTTTTACATCTCTTTTAAATTTTTTTTAAAATCAGAATGCAGTACCAACAAAATCTCCAAACTTAATTTTATTAAAATTTTGCTATTTTACATTTTTTTGATCTTTTTTTTTTCCCAAAATTTATGATCTCACCCCCAAAAATAAATATTACTGGTTTAAAAGGCAATTAATAAATAAGATAAAAAAAAATTATGTTATACAAGCACATAAATTTTTTTATAAAAAAGGTCAAAAAAACGGGGGCAAAATGGCAATTTTTTTATAAAAGGGGAAGTTTGAAGTTTTTAGATGTCATTCTGATTTTACAAATAATTTAAAAATATCTAGGGCTAATAAAATAATAAAGCAAAAAAAAACTTTAAAACTTCTGAATATGATGGGCAAAAAAGAGACCTCCTTTGGCCGGGGATTTTCTTGCAAATAGTGTAATTGTTTTTTTTGATTTTTAATGATATTTAATCTTCAATTAGTAAATCTTGTTTTTAGGCAAAATAGAAAGGTTTTTTTTGTTTATTATTTTTGAATTTTTTATCTAAAATATTATTAATTCTATACATAGATAAAGTCCTTATTTTAAAAGATATTTAAATTGCCAACCCACTCTCTAAAACATTGGGATATTTTGGTGCATTATTACCCGGATATTTACAGATTTTATAATTTAAATAGTATAATTATGAGACTTGGGGGTTGTAGTAATTTTTTTTTTTAGTGATTTTGTTGGGAATTTGGTTAAAGGGGTTTTTATTTTGCTGTTATTTTTATAGTTATATTTATTTATAGAATGACTGCAGAGCATGTGCTTGTTTTTGTTTGTAACTCTTGATTCGTGTTTGATTACACAAAATGTTATTTTCCTAACAAGTGCGAAAAGTGATCTTTCACTGCGTTTCATACACGAAGGCCACAGAAGTTCGGGTAATCACCCAAGGGGGGGGAAAAAGGTTTTTTCCGAAATGTTAGGAACAATTTTTCTAAAAAGGAGAGAAAAAACATAATTTTAAAATTTGATTAAAATAATTTATTAACGAAGATTTATACAAAAATATTATTATTATTATTGACGCGATTGCTTTTCTAAAAAAACGTTAGGCAATTTGGGTTTCTTGATAGCCAATCTTGCTATGGAAGGGGCGTGTAGATTTTTTTCACCCCTCCAACGTTTAATGTTGGATACTTGTTCCCCGGGGGTTTTGCGAAATGTTGCAGAGACCGGGGAATATTTAAAAAATAACAATTCAGGTTAGGAAGTTTTAGATAGGCCGCTTTTCCGAGGTATTAAAGCCGATCATTTAAGCCCACCCCCCGTGTTTATGGGTTTTAAAAACATCGCCTATGTTGTTTTCGGTTTCCCTTCGTATCTTTCTTAAATAGATTTAAAATTTTTCCCTTTTCGGCATTTTCCAGAAATGACAAAAACTTCAGAGCTGTGATTTTTTTTAGTCTGGGATTTTATCATATAATTTCCCCTTTGGGCTTCAACATGGTCCGAACCCTTTTTTTGAACCCCACGACAGCGCCCTTTGCAAAATCATGACTTTTCCTGAAAAATAAGTAAAAATTTTCATCTGGCGCCATCCATGAATTCCATTTTATTCTTTTTAAAAAAACTTTAGCCTTTTGAGTCAAACTAACCTTTTTTTAAGGTAATCCTTTGAAAAACTTGCTTAAATCATATTTTTCTAACCAATAATCATTTAAGCATAGAGTATCTGAAACCTAATGTATTAGTTACCCACTGTTTTTTTAAAAAAAAAAAAGGCCAAAAAGACTTCACCCTTCTTTGACACTAATCTAAGCATCTTTTCTCCTGACAAGTTGATGTTTCTCAAAGTTGCCTCCTCTCGATTTGCCAAATTTGGTATACGAAAAATTTTAGGCCCTCTCCCCAATCAAACATATTTTTCAAACAAAGTTTTTTATTTCAGATATTCATCATCAAAGTTGAAAAATCAAACTAACCTTATTTTCACTATATTTTTCCCCCATTTTTTTTTTTACAATTCTTGATTTTTTTTTATAAAAAAAGCACAATATTTTATAAACACCCCAAAATTTTATTTTATTTATTTTCCCTTTTTTTCCTCCAAAGGAACTTACCAGCGGGGGCCTTATTCCCTAGTGTATACATGGTTGCGCGATCCGACGTGTGAAAATGGAGGTTTCATTAGAAAAAAGTTTTATGATATAAACAAGTTTTTAAAGGTGTTTTAAATTTTTGCCAATTGAAAAATCAAAATTCTAATCAAGAAGGATGGGTTTAAAAAGGGTTGGTTTGTTTTTATGATCTCGAAAAGAAACGTTGCCGAAATATAAGTGATTCATCAGGCCCCCCAAACCCCCTTTAGGGGCAAAAAACAGGGGGGCAATTACCAATTTTTGGGCGGAATCTATCTTCAATTTCTGCTGCTCCCAAATTTGGGGTTAAAAAAAGGGGTGACAGAAAATTAATTTTGTAGATTAAAAATTAGTTGGGTTTCTAAATTCTTTTTATAATTTCTTGGAGTTATTAAAAATTTAAAACTTGTTTGATAAATTAGGATTATTTTATTTTATTTAATAAATGTTTTAAAAAGAAATGCAAAATTGCAGCAAAATTCAGTTTTTCAAAAAAAATATAAAATATTATAAACAAATTATCTATTTTATAATTGTTTCAAAAACTAAAAGATTTTCCACTAATTGGAAGGGGATATTTTCCCCGAATTAGTGCTGAAAAAATTTCCCGCAACTTGAAAAAATTAAAATCAAAATCAAAAGTTTTACTCCATTTTAGGGTAGGAAACAATGATGAAACACGAATCTTTAATTTTTTTTTGTTTTTAAAGCACTAGCTGTATTTTGGGGAAGCGGGGATATTTAGTTATTAATGTGTCTATAACTCGTGTGATTTCATTGCAGTGAAAAATCTGTTTCTTTTATTTTGTTAAACCTATACATCCCCCTATTCAAAAAGTCAAATTATTTTTTTTTTCATTTTTTTTTTTTTTTCTATTTATTTTTTCTTTTTTTTTTTGCCTATTTATGTTAATTTCTCCAAAAACTTATCGATGGACGTTAACTTTTTTTTTTTTTTTTACCTTTTTATTAAATAAATTATTTTCATATTTTGTTTTATTTTTATGGAAAGTTTTATTTAAAAAAAAAATGATGGTATATTTTTGACAGTTGATAAATTCTTGTTTACTTGCATTGTTATTTTTAATATTAAATTTGGGCTTTATGGCACAGGGGAGACAGGAAAAAAAAACCTTTTCAAATATCAAATTAAGATAATTTTTTTCCAAAAAAAGAAAATAAACATAGTTTCAAAGTTTTAGTAGGTTTTAGTTGTTAAAATAACGTGAAACATTTTCCCTTTTTAAAGCTTTAAAAAAGCTACATTCATAACATATTTTTAGTTTTTTAATATTCAGTTTTATTATTTGTTAAAACATTTTAATTTTTAAATACTTTCCCACCCCAATTTTTTTATTAAACTGTCATGTTGGTAAGAAAATTCCTCTTTTTTTATTTCAACCCACAGAACTTAGGGACTAACAGCGAAAACTTTTAAGCCTGAAGCTGGCCCCAATTTTTAAATTTGGGGGAGAAGCGAAACGTGTCATTACTTTTTCCCAAAAACAACACGGAACTGACTGGCTGTTGGGGGGTGGCGGGGCTAAATAAACTTTTTCTTTTTTAAGAATGAAAATTTGGGGCAATGCGTTTTTAATGTTGGGTTAAAAGTTTAAAATTTTAAAAAAATAAATGAAAGATTTTGTCGGGGTTTTAACCCCTTTCCTGGGCATTAAAAATTTTCAAAAATAAAAAATTTTTTTGAGCAACTTGAGGAAATAAATGTGCTTTTAACTAAAAAGATTCTCAAAAAAGACAATCATTTGGGGGTTTCCCTGGGTGATCAAAAATTTTTATGATGGGGGGTACCTATAAAAGCTGCTGTATTGAATGTTGTTTTAATTTTTAGGATAATAATATATTCATGTTTATAAATTTTTCTTTTTCATAAAGTTAAATTATATCTTTATATTTTAGTGAAAAAAAAAAAAAAATTAAAAAACACATTTTTTTAAAAAAAAAAACACAAAAATATTCCTTTTACCAAAAATCTTTTTTATCCCTTTTTTAAAATTCACATTTTTTTTTACTCGAGGGGGGTTCCCCCCCAGAATCCTCATGGCTGTTGGCGCGCGCTTCAGGGGCAATGTCGCTGCCAAATAGGGGAAAGCAGACAGCTGCCGATAACGTTCTCTTAAATAAATGGCTGTCTGGCCTTAATCCTTTTAAAACCCTAATTTTTTTATCACCTTGGAAAGTCCCCCCAAAAAAATCTTTTTAAAATCTTTTTTTAGTAATATGCCCTGTCATTGCCTCAATCATTTTATATTTTGCAATTCACCGCTAACAAATTTAAAACCCGATAAAATCCCGTTTTTTTTTGTTTATTTCTTTAAACTTCACAAAATATATTTTTAAATAGGGGGTTGGGTTTGCCACCCGTAAAGTTCAGTCAGTTGCCTAATTACCAGCTCTTGGTAAATGGTGAACATGAATGAAATACTTGGTAGCCAATGGTTAAAGATTGTAAAAGATATCAAAATTCTTTTAATAAAGGGCTAAAAAAGCTCCAGTGTCACAGCTACTCCGCCCCAGTTGTGAGTAATTCGGAAAAATTTCTTTGATAGTTATTTGAGAATCTTAAATTGCATTTTTATAAATTATAAAAATACCTGAGTGGTTCAATAATTATTTCTAAAACACTTGATTTATTGGATTTCACAGAAAATATCTCAAGAGGAGATTATACAAAAAAAAAGTTTATATGATTTTTTCCGTGTTTTTCATATCCAGAGTTTTTTTCATTTTTCCCCGACACTATAATCAAAAAAATAGGTAAAATTAATTTTAGTTTTTTAGTAAATAGTTTTAGTTTTATTTGATACTAGAAATATATAAAGAGTCCAACAAAGAAAATCTTTACGTGTCTCTTCCAGGAGCAAAAAATAATAATCACAACTGAATGCTTTTTCCAAGGGTTAAAAACAGGGAAAAAATCATCAGTGACACTAAGCGAGAAATGAACAAAATGTTGGACAAAGACAAGGACTGTCTGGTGTGAAAAGATTCCCATAAATTTGCAGCGAAGGATTTCCCTTTTGCTGTCAAATAAGGACGCCCCCCGGAAAAGTTATGGACGTTCTTTTTTAGAGGGAGGAATATAACTGGATGTTCAATAAGTGATCGCGGTTTTAAAGTAAGCCAGTCTGATTCAGTAGTAGTAGATGTGACAGTTTTTAGAATCAGTCTCAAAAAAACAAAAATAAAAAATTAACTTTAAAATTTTTTAAAATAAAAATTTTTTTTATATCTTCTATAAATAAAAATGAATCCCCTTAGGTACATAATTTTTAGAACATTGCAAATTAGATTTTTTTTTTTTTTTTTTCCCCCTATCGGGAAGGTTCTTTTTAAAAAAAAAAGTTTGCGAAAAATTGGAAAATTAAAAGAAAATTAACGACCATGCAGTAGGGGTATTTTACTAGCGGGAAAGATGCGCTTTATATATACAGTTGTCAAGTAATGGGACCAGAGCAACAACAGATTCCTTGGTTAAAATAATCCAATTAACGAACCTTGCCTTATCCAAGTTGAAAAAACTAAGATAAAGTGTCAAACTTAATTTTTGTTTTCTTTTTTTTCAGAAATAATTTCTTAACAAAAAGACATGGTACAATGGGAATTTGGAGTTTTGGGGGGGAGCAAAATTTAAATTCTACTTTTTCTGTGGGGCGTCAGGTGCCCCTTCCCCCTGTTTTGGACGTCTAAATTTTTAAGTTTATATATTGGCGTGTTTATTAAAAAACCGTTACTAAAATTTCCCCTCTTCAAAAATCTAACTTCTAACTGGGAAAAAACAATTATTTTCGAGATAAACGCACTTTAAAAGACCAAATTTTCCCTATGGAAAATGGTTTTCGAAATTTTTCAAACTTTGCAGATTAATTCTCAACACGTAAAAAAAAGTCTCTCACAGAAAACACAAAAACCCTTTTTCCCCAAAATCACCCCCAAGGTCACTGGGGTTTGGCTGGGGGTGTTTTTGGGAAAAAAGGTGGGGTTTTCGAATTTTTTGCCGTGGAGACTTGGATCGTGTTGAAACTATTTTTAAAAGGGTTTGAAAACATTTAAAAAACCCTTTTCCCAGGATAATTTCGGGGCCTTTAAAGGGGCACTATCTGGAAAACAGTTGCTCCCAGGACCCAATATATATTTTGACCAAGGGAAAAAATATAACTTTATAAACAGGTCATATATTAAGCAAAAAAAAAAGACATCTTAAAAAAATAAACCCAGCTGTGCACTATTGCAAATCAAAAACTGGAAAAAGAATTTCCAAAAAACCCAATTCTATTTTTATATTTTCATTGATAAAATTTAAAAAACAAATACGGGAAAATTAAGACACCCTGTCTTCTTTGGGGGGTAGGGGGGAAGGAGAGAGGGAGGAAGGAGGAGGGGAAGAGAGAGAAGTGTGAGAGGGGTAAAAAATGGGTGGGTGAATAATGTTTTACCTTTAAAACATTAGAATATTAAAACACTATGTTTTAAAAATAAATACTTTTTTAATTTACCAAATTTATATTCAATATTCATAGTTAAGAAGAACAAGTCTGTCGATAGTTTACACAGTTACTATAAGTTTTCAGTGAAAAGCGAACAAGGGTTCAGGAAATGACTTTGGCTAAATTATGTTAAATCAAAATAAATTTGGGGAAAAAATTTAAAAACAGGACAAAAAAGCACTGAACTGGATACTTGTGGATACTACAGAAAGAATTTTGAGGGAAAAGTAGAACTATTGGAATTTTTTTAAAATAAATTACATTGCTTTTCCAGATTATACCCCCAAAAAAATGTTTATTTTGTTGCTTTTTAGGCCAAGTTGACGAAGAAAGACAGTTTTTCGAAGCGGAACAAAAGATTAGTGGTGACAAAAATTTAATGAAGTTTGGGAAAAAAAAAGGGAAGTGGGAACAATTTGCCCAAACAGTATTTTTACAGGTTGGAGATAAATAAATAAATTATAGGGTGCTCCATTTGAACGTTATCCTAAGTTCAAAGTTTCCCCTGCCTTAAAAAAAATAAGGGGAAATTAATAAAAATCTTTGGGGAAAAGGGGGGGGAACCCAACGTTCACGGGGCAAAAAAACGAGGAGGTTTTTTCTTGTATTTAAAAAGTTGTTCAGTTAAACTGAACCCGTAACTAGCAGTTGAAATTGTATAAATTTGATTACTTTTTGGCCAGTATTTTACATTAAACACACAACTATTATGCACTATATATATATATATATATATATATATATATATATATATATACATATATATATATATATATGTATATATATATATATATATATATATACTATATCCATATGTCACTCATTGGTTCTGAAAAATAATTCGACCACGAAAGCGACGTTGCAATCGATTCAGCTGTCCACCATACATTCCGCTACTCCCATAGTAATTTGGTTAAATTAGTGGGGAGTCAACAGTAGTTGTTTTTCTATTTTTAATGTAGTAAGATGTTTTTATTGTTTACATTTTCAGAGTTGGTTATGATGATCCGACTACCACCCATAGTTGAAACTGACAATTTGGAAAAACAATTACAGACCTAAACAAAGTTGGGGATTACACAGAATGTACCGCGAGAACAGAAATGTTTAAAAAAGACGAGGAAATAAAGCGTTCTAAAGGAGAAATTAACTGAGATTCTTTGAAACGGCAAAGAAAATGGGAGGCGGCCGTGCGGCGTGCAGGAGGCGGAGGAACAAAGGATCTTAAATAAAATGAAAAATTTATGGTTATGTTATTGAAGGTACACAGGTGTAGTTTCAGGGTGTTATGCACATTAATTTTATCCAAGTGCAGAAATTTTCTTAAAAAAAATCATACCTAATTTCTCTTTCTAGATATTCCGAGGAAATGTTACCCCCTCAAAACACCCCAAGTCTAGAGATTTAACCACCCCAGCTGGGATAAAATTGCGATGGTCGAAGCCGAGCGTCCACCACGCAGTTCTCTGCCTCAGCTATGGTGATTATGGGCGCCTTCAGTAAGAAACCCATCATTGGGAAGTTGGTACCTTCGTCATCTAGTCAGACCAACACCTTGTCATTAAGAAAAACCCGAATTCCTCATCTCCCTTTCCTAAAAAACAAATTGTATATAGCCCACAAAATCTCTGGTCAAAAAAGTTTGGTTGAGTGAAAGAGGCCAGTATGTGAATATTATTTGTATTATATCTATTGGTAATTTTTTATTTTTGATTTTTGGAAACCGTTTTAGGCCAAAGAGAACAAGAAAACATGACAAGAACTTATACAAAAAGAAGAACAGAAAGGAAATCAAAGACTGAATCCACACCTGGCTTAACCTCAGTGTCCTAGTTATCAGAACATTAAAGGAGGTAAGATAGAAATATACAGAGCGATCCAAAATAGAAACAAAATATTGCGGGATCGAGCCAAATCTGCATATATCCCACATGGGGAGAAAACTGGAGTTAGTGCAGTCACGACATGTTTTTGTCATCAAAATTAGCTGTATTTTGTTGAAGAAGCATGTTTCACTAATTTTCTGGAAAATAACCATTGATAGACTGTCTTACATAGCCAGCTGTATATTCTCACTGTGATTCTGGTTACATTCTTAGCAGTTTTAAATACTTTTCTTTTTAATATAAAAAAAAAACAGTGTGTGAGAGAGAGAGAGGAGGGGAGGGAAATAAGGGTTATTTCTCACTCATCACTTTTGCATTATTTACAGGTGAGCAAAATGTTGTGATACCAATTAGTGCATTTAATAACATCATGGGTAGAAAGAATTATTTAGAACAGAATTAGGCATCTTCAAGTCTGCATGAAGCAACAACACTACCATAACGAATACAAACATTACAATGTAAGTACACCTTATATAGCTTAAGAAATGTAATCAGTGTGTCAATAGACACTTTATAAATATCTTTGTTAAATATATACACAGTTTCATTTTAGTTGTTCATTACGCTAAGGATTCTTGGGAGTGTTCATTGCACAGTGGATCTAGCAGTAAAAAACTATCGGATAAATTACTAAATTTATATTACTATATTAATTACTTTTGAATCGTATTGGGCCCATCACTTTCTTCATATTTCTTATCAAAAGCTTCAATTTTTTTTATAAATGGCTCCAAGGATACCAAGTTTTCTAGAATAATCAATAAAGCTATATTTGTTAAATACACCTTTTCACAAAAATAAACGGCAAATTAGCATCCTTTTTTAATAGTTTATTTAAAATTTTATTTACTTGCCCATTTTAAAAGACAAATTTTAATTTTAAAATACTAACGGCCCAATTTCCGTTGACAAAAATCAACTGGGGACCATTTGGCAGCATGAGTCTGACCACAGCTTATATTTGCTGGCTTTTTGTCTCTATGTCTCTTGTTCATGTAACAATTTATTTAAAATATTTATTTTGAACATATTTATTTTTATTTATGCATGCATTTTGTAATTGTAATTTTAAAATAATTAGGAATTTGTGTATTTTAAATTTATTGTTGTGGGATTTAGTTAGTTTGCATATTTGACGCATACTTTGTTCCACAATAATGGAACTTATGTGACAGAATGAAATAAATAAATAAATTTGACCTTGTCAGATGACTGTGCTTAAAGTCAGTTATAGCATGTGTATGATGTGGTTCTTACTTCTTTGTCTTTTTGTCTGTGGGTCGATAAATGACCTATAAATAGAAACATAGTGTCTACATATTCTTAGAAATAATTGGATATTTCACTAATGTGTAACAGTTCCGATGTAATTAATTTAAAAACGTACTTGGCATATTATTATGTTTTTCCTTCAACCTCTTTTGAGGGTGGGGGATAACTTTATAATTGTAATTTTCCACAAAATTATCATAATAAAACCTTTAACCCAGATGAAATATATAAATGACATTTGTCTCTCTATCGCCATAAACTTGAACATTTGTCAAAATATTTTTTTAACACCCAATAATATACAAAGAAGCCGCCATTCATTTTACTTTAGAAAGACTAAAATTTATAGAAAACCTAACCATACAAAGAGATATACATACATTCTAACTCTAATTACCCAATAATAGTAAAAAAAGGAGTTGTAAATAAAATTAAACTTAATTTTTCTGATCAAAATTAAAAAAATGAAGAAGAATTTGTAAAGATATTTTATTTCAAAATAACTATCCTGGATTATATAACAAATGCTTTCTAAAATTTGTACAACAAGTTAGGAGACTAAAATAAAAACAAGACCTAATGCAAAATTTATTAACACCATATATTCACCGAAACTGTCAAAAAAAAAAAAAAAAAAAAAAACAGACTGGGTAATAAATTTAATATTCATTACAAAAAAAAATGTTGTTTATAAGATCCCCTGACAATTTAATAAACCTAATATAAGTGAAACTTAAGACCATTAATAGGCTTGCATAGAACATACAGCATACATTAAAAACATGGAATTCCACAAAATTAAGAAATTTGTCAGCACGCATTGATAACATACATAATTAACTGGAATGCTTCTAGTAGTTTACCAAAGAAAACTTGTTCAAAAAAACGTAAAATGAAAGGGGACATTATATTATTAGGCAAGATAAAGATGTAGCATGAATATATCTGTTAGTCCAAATAATACACTTCCAGTTACCTATCTTCATTGCAAACAGTTTCAAGTAAACTTAAAATCTAAAATTCAAAACACCACCCTTTCATGTCTTTTGAAAATTATAAAATATACAAAAAATGTCATTTATGACAATAAGCAGTCATCAACTAACCAAAAGTTGTTAGAATCTCCCCTGGTTTTACCTACCAAAATTCTTACAAATTTAAGCGTACATGTATCTATAGAAGCAGAACAGACTTAATCTCATTGTAATCTGGGAGTTGTATATACCATCAAAGATAATACTACTACGAATAGATGGTTCGACCCAAATGGGCGTTTTGAATCAGTTCGGAGATATCAATGGCTTCCCGTAAATGCGGGCAGGTAAATCGTGTAACCTCTGCCCCAACCAAAACAAACCGTGCGACATTGCCAATGTCTGTTTATGCCTTATTCGGAACTTTGAAGTGGCGAAAGCGGGCGGCTGGCGGTGTATTTTCTAGTCGCGTTTCATCGCGCCAATGGTAATGGCCTGCCGGCACCAACACTGTTTAACTTTCGTTCAAGGACAGCGCGAAAATCTCTCGATGGACATCGGCTCGCGTTAGCCAAAGTCATTAGGGGTATCAAAAATAGCATTGAATGGTTCATCTTATCATCGTAATTATTATCTTTGATACCATCCATTTTATTACGCTGCCAACGTAACCTTTGAGAATTGGGGTAAATCAGGCGAACCAACAGGCCAGTTTTCCCGACCACCTCGACCAATCCATTTATATTCTAAATGTTTGATCTAAACCTTCATGAAGCTCTATATAGCATAATGGGGTAGAGTGGTTAAGTAACTAGGTGAATTAGTTTCTGAAGAAAAGAATCATAAAACTAGCCACATACTTGTCAAAGTACAAATGTCATTCTAAACATACAGACCACTAGCTCTATCCCGAAAAACGCTACACCTATGTTAATTGACCAGGATGTTGGGTGAAGCACAGTTTTTATCCAATAAGAAGGTTGGTAGGGTTCCACCCCCGACCCAATAAAGGTACAGGAAAAATTTGAAAAACAATGTGATATGTACCGTTTGCATTGTATACCACGTATAACACTTTAAAAAACTTATCACCCATGTATTTATGAAAGCTACAATTCGTAGTATGTCAAAACTTTTGCTGACCTCCATCAGATTACTAGCAACAAGATTTAAGAGAGGTGAACGAGCAGAGCTCCCACATAAACTAGTGCACCTGAAGCTCGATCATGAATGCATAGTTGCAACAACAACTGGACAGCTCAAAGGGCAACATATGTTTACGTCAGATTTATATGTGGAACATGTGTTTGAACTCAAACGTAGAAAGACTGGAAAAACAGTACCGGATATTAGCCTAGATTAATAACTGTTCCCAGTTCAGTCCTAAGGCTAAACAAATTCATTTGTAAATAATGGAGAGGTACAATTTGTTCTGAAGAGCGGTCATCCGTTTTTAAAACTATTTTTTTAGCATTAAGAATGTGACAAACTACAAAATGGTTTAAACTCATCAAAAAGCAATCTTCTCTTGAGAAGATACTAAGTACAGTGTTGATCGCGAACTGAGAAGGAACTCATAACGGTGTTCGTTGAAATGTCAGTTAATGACGCTTGCAAATTATATATGCGTTATTTCTGTTCTAAATATATTATTATTTTGCACCGGTTTTGATAAATCTTGAATAACATCGCCCCTATAATAATTTTAATGCTAGGAGAAGTTAGTATTCAAAATTGTTGCAATTTGTATAGTTTTGCACATTCTTTTTCCCACGTCTATACAAGATTACTAACTCTGTTATACACTAGATATCTCTGCCCTGTACATAATAAGAAAAAGTGTTTGGCAACATGAATTGTATTAGCAATGTTGGGTAGATATACAGGGTGTCTCAAAACAGAATTTTCATTTGGGCAAATTGTGATTTTTTAGAAGCTGGGGCTTGACCTTATGTTGCAAATTTTGACTCTACCACGTTTCAATTCATCAAAAATGCTCAGCTCCACTTAGAGCTGTCAAGATGAATTAGTTAGATGTAATTTGAAAAATCGTGTTGAGTTACTTTCAGTAATTTAATTCTTTTAAATTCAGATTACTTTCAGAAAAAAGATAATTGTATTTAGATTATCAATAATAGAGGGGATAATGTAATCGTAATTGTTCGAGTGATTTTCACGAATCGAGTAATTGAATTACTTATAAAGTAATTTAATTCCCACTTATAAAGCAATTTAATTACTTATAAAGTAATTTAATTGCCCATAAAATATTTAATTACTTATAATTTCAATTAATTACCTAATAAATGATTATATTACTACGAAAAATTTGAAATTACCTTTCTTTGTAGGAAAAACTGTCGAAATTGCAGCTAGCCAGAAGAGCATCTTGAGAGCACGGCGGTCCGTTTGAATCTGGCAGTTCAGTGTTTCCACGATTGATGGCACGCCACACCGTTTTTATACTTTTTTTTGTGGAAACTTTAATGTTAAACTTGCCGAAAGCAGTTTGAACAGTCATGACGTGCACATGTGTGCATGTGATATAAATATTTTATTTGTTTAATTATTGCAATGTTTTATAGCTTGATAATTCCAAAAATATTCAAATTATAGTTTTTGATTGGTAATTGAATTACTTTTTAAAAAATAATTGCTGACAGCACTGAATATACTATATATTCATTGGCTTGCTGGTTTTGAGGATAAACTAAAAATAAACCTAAAGTGATCACTTTGACACTAAAAGAATTATTTTTAAATAGATTATGACCAAAATGAGTACTAAAGCAGTCAACCAGTTAAACTGTTTACTATAGGATCTAATAATATATTGTGTTTGTTTTTAATCGTTTGGTGTTACATGATAGAGCAGATAATACTACAATTAGAGTCGTTATCTCAAAAATTGACATCTTTAAATACTCTATTTTTGATGTAGAATTAAATAGAGTCAAAATTTGGCAAAAGCAGGCCCTCAATTTAAAAAAGTACTTAACAATGAAATCTCGTTTTCAAGGACATTCTGTATATTGATCCATGCCTTTGTAAAATTAGCGTTATCAAATACATTTTTTATTTAAGTTTTTTTGTTTGGATTATGTACAGAGCGAAGATATATTTGAATATAAATAGGTTAGGATACCTGTTAATTTTGCTATCGTTGTGTCAATTCCCATAACGCCACTTTTAAGAAGTGTTTTTAAGTTTGAGCGCAAACCACTCATACAAATTAGGCAACATCGTCGTCTTGAAAATTTAAGCCGCCTTCTTTCAACGGTCAAAGAGATTAAATCATGGTGATAAATCCGGACCATGGTGAATGTGGAATAACATCTCCAGTGTATTGTTTCAAAGGAGCATTTATAGTCAAGTGGATAGTATAAGGTCTCGTTAAAGTCTCGTTCTTGAAATCCTTGTTTCGAAATATAACTGTTGTGCATTTTCGCAACAACGCTTGCTCTGTCATTTTGAAAAATTGCAAAGAATACTAAGACGGAATTGCATCGGGCCAACACTAACTCCTCCCTGTATATACAGGTTGTCAAAAATAGTTAGCTACAGTGTTTTTTGTTTTGCAAAGACAGTGCAGTTTCACTAAGAGACGCACAGAACAATCCTAAAATTTTTAAATCTAGATTTGGACACTAAGGCTGCTATATAAAGAACACTGTTCTGTGGAAAATGGGCCAAATTTGTTTATGTAATAAGTATTTTTTTGATTGCTTATTATAATAAAATTTTAATTTTGTTGTTTTTACTTTGTAGTTGATGGAATGTTAAATATAATTTGGAATTTTTCAAATTATAATTTTTTTTTGTGACATTCACACAAAACAAGAAATGCTGAAATTATACCACATATATTAATATTCTTTTATTATTTAGAAATCGAACGATCCGATGAATTCTTTTCTACAATTTAACAACATTAAGGATTCATACCTGCTGTTACCGTGATTTTCACTTTTAAGGAGATAGCTTAAAACTATGACGAAACTAAACAAAATTTTGAAATATATTAATTATATCGACAAATGAGAAGAATTGTAAGTACCTAACTTTTTTTAGTTTTTGTTATTGTTGTATAATATTTATTTTTTTAAATACTTTCCCTCATTGTTTACCAACACTTATAATTTATGAAAAGACCAAAATTTAAATAAACTAGTTTTTGACAATTTTAAATTCCGTAATCAATAATTTTTTGGAGAAAAGCAAGCCTATAGATTATCAATGGGTGGCGGCGCGGCAAGCTCTGCCAGGACACCTGCGGTGACGTCGAGCGATTTTCGTATCTATTTTTGTAACAGAATAATATTATATTTATTATTTTAGTGTGTTAATGTGATTGCATTTTTAAGATGGGACGGACTAAAATGAGGGAAGAAAATAAATGTGGCAGAAACGGTTATGTCCTATCTACATATGATAATATCGTTATGAAGGTTTATAATTAGGAGTTGTCATAATTTATTAAAAAGTGAAGTCGGACAGTCCATCAGATCCTGGATAAATAATAGCGATGTTGGCCATAAGAAAAATAGATAAATTAATGGATCATTATTTTTTTTTAATTTTGTTTTTACGGCAATTCATAGTGGTGATAGCAAAAATTAAAAAAAATATTTCAATTAAAAATCAACTTTGAACGTTCAAAATCGTTATTTTTGCAAATAATCTTAAACAACTTTTTATTCTTATTATTATTCAAACTTATTGTTATTTTTTCGCTTTGTTTTTTTATGTATTTTTTAATATATATATATATATATATATATATATATATATATATATATACATATATATATATATATATATATATATATATATATATATATACCACAGAGTGTAAATAAGTGCGACAAACTTCAGGAAGTGATTCTGCATGAAAAAATAATGAGGTTGCTCTATAAACGTTTGTCCCAAAATGCTTCATTTCGAGATACGGGGTGTTAGAGTTTTTCTTAAAACTGATTTATTTTATTGCTCCCAGCCGATCGAGATAATAAAATGAAATTTGAGGTGGGTTTAAGAGAGTAGTTGTGCATTTTGACATGCAAAATAAAAATTTTGTTGTGTTCATCAGTGGCGCGTACGGGTAATAGTCTCAGGTACTAAAGAAAGAAAAGTGGTACGCCACTGAGATATTCTTCTAGAGCCAAAGTATTTTGAATTCATACCCAATTGTGAAAAAATCTCTCTTGCCTTTTTTCGTATGAGGCGTCGTTTTTATGCAAAAGAATAAAACATCATAAGCAGTATTTTTTCTTTCTTTTAATAATATTTTTTTTTATACAATGCTGGTACCACTGTCCAACATTTAGATACCTAATGTCAAATTAGCGCTTTTACAAATTTCTAAAGTTATTAAACTTTTAGTTTGTATAATATTATTATTGAATTGGTTATTAATTTTACTTTTGCCGAAAAAAATGGAAAATTATACAAATGTAGATTTTTAAGACATGCATTTGTCTACGGTCGATGTAATGAAATGGTCAGCTTAAGCTCGACGATTGTATGCTGAGTTGTATCCAGGACGTAGGGTACCCCATCATACACTATTTTATAAAGTCTTCTGCTGTTTAGGGAAAATGGTACATTTAAGAAACAAACGAAACTGACTGCGGAAGCGATCCTCGAAAGTACAGGCTGTGCAACTAGAAGAAGCAGTTCTCGAGGTCAGTGGAATCTGCTGAGGGAAACAGAAAATATAGAAAAAAGAATTGCCAACTTCTCACGAATGGCTTAACTTCACTATATTTAAAGTTGAACGGCAGTTGTATCCGTTTCACTCCAGCGTGTACAAAGCTTTACTACCTAGAGACTTTCCGCGCCTATTTTTTTGCCAGTGGATTCTTCATCAAATCGCTCAAATTCCTAATTTTTTAAATGGCGTTTGTTTACTGATGAGGCAATTTTGGACGACATTGTATGCAGAAAGTACCCTATAACAATCCTTATGGGCTGAGGAAAATCCACATGGAATCTTTGAAGCTCATTTTCAGCATGAGTTTTCAGCAAATGTATGGCTTAAGGAGTAACTGATCATTATTTAATTGGTCCATATTTCATCCCAGCGATTAACAGGCAGGCTTACCTGAATTTTCTACAGGAAGAGTTACCTGTTCTTTTGAAGAAATTCCTTTACAGTTAAGACACAACTTATGGTTTATGCATGATGGTGCAGCTCATTTAACATTAATGTTCGTAATCCCATTTCGTGTGCTGTATATCCAAATCGTTGAATGGGTAAGGGTACAGAACATTAGCCTGCTCGATCAGTTTTAAATCCCTTAGTTTTGCATCACAGGGTTTTCTTAAATCATTAGTTTATTCCACTCCCGTTGAAAATGTTGATGACCCTGGAGGAATCAGATGCCAGCACAATGAGACAATGAAATACACCAAGAATATTTGAGCGAATACGACAATCAATGGGCGAAGAAGAGTTGAATCTTATGTATTACATCTGAGAGGTCATTTGAACATTTGTTGTAGCTTTGCCTTCTATTTAAAAATGTTATTAGTGTTATATTCTCTTAATTGTTTGATTAAAAATATGTAATTGTATGTATTAAAAAGAAAAGAAAATACCGCTCATGATGTTTTGTTTTTGCATCAAAAACGACGCCTCATCACGAAAAAAGGCAAGAGAGATTTTTTTTCACAAATTAGACGAGGAATTCAAAATAATTTTTAATTTAGAATATCTCCCAGTGACGTACCACTTTTTCTTTAAAAAATTGAGACTATTACCGTACGCGCCACTGATGAACACAAAATTTTTATTTGCATGTCAAAAAATGCGTAGCAACTTCTACTCTCCGGAAACCACCACAATTTCATTTGCATATCTCGTCAGTTTTAGAGCAATAAAACAATAATCAGTTTTAAGAAAACTTTATTTACCCGTATCTCGGAAATGAAGCGATTTTTGGACAAACGTTTATAGAGCAAACTCTCATTACGCCTGGCTGCAGGAATCACCCCTGAAGTTTGTCGCCGCCCATTTTAACTGCAACCGCCAGCATCAAAAAGATAAAATGAAATCTAATATTTTCGCCGCTATCTAGTCGCGAGACCGAGACTTTTGAAATTTTATAGTTGACTTTTAGTTAATAAACTAACATTTGTATTATTTTTTTTTTAAATTGTTCGTTTTTATGTATTTAAAAATAAATATCAAAAACATTAAAGATGGAAATTTTATGCAAAAACATGAAAAACCAATATTTTTTTAAATTTTATCGAAATCTTTATTTTTCCTTTACCGACGACATCATAAATGCGCCGTAAAAACAAGCAGAATTAGAAAAAAATAAAAATGTTAATTTTTACCTATAGCCCAAAAATAGGAGTTGACCCACTTTTAAATAGTACTATTTTTTCGCTTCTTTTACCTTATTGAAATGTTGGTTGTAGAAATTGGACAAAAACTAACAAGAGGACAGTCCGATAGGTGCATCGAGTTAAAGGCTACCCACTTGGCGTGGCACTATAGACGTTAGTTACCAGCAAGCCCCAAATTCGCCAGTTAAAGATGGAAAACGCTTTCCATGTGCCGAATAGTTGGTACGTGAACATTAAACTAGTTACCTAACGGCATGAGAATCGGGTGCGTCTAGACGGTCGTGGATTCGAGTCCGTCAAAGATGTGCTTTTTTTTTGTTTAAAATTTTTGTTTAAATTTATAACATCTATAAAAAAATTGCAAGAAATTAAATACATTTTACCATACCTTTATTCATTGCTGCAGATGATGTATTTTTTAAATACAGCAAGCAAAAAAACAGGAATCAAAAAAGATGAAAAATCATTACGGTTAATTTATTTAAATGATTGAAAAGATTACAAGATTTAAAAAATACATTTAATTCATGTCTTTATATGTAAATTCACGTAAAATACCCATTTTTAAATTCTTGCAGACCACCAATGTCGTTATCAATTAAATAAAGTTTAAAAGAATAAAACCGTTTATTACCGATGCCCATTCTAGTTTGTTATTATTATATGTAAAAATAAAATCCGACCCTGGTCGAAATAGTGTTTGTGGCGGTTGGCAGCGACCGTAAGTAATTGTTGCCAGTGGTTGCAGAAACGGTGGGTTGTTCGTTCATTACGTCGAAGCTGAGTTTGAATTTGATCGGCTGATGATGAATCCTCTTGACTCATTTTCTAGGTTACCATGTTGAAGACCACGGGGGAAAAGACGAAATGTACAAAATATCAGTTAAATATTGACTTTAAAGTTTGGAACTTACTTAAGATTCTTGAACTTTCGAAAATGAAATGTTTTGAAATATGTCAGAATTTTATTTATTGCACTATCTGCATTACATTAAAAACATTGTATTTCAAGTACTTTTAGATACATTTTATAAACACAATACGCAAAAGGAAAACTAAAAACTAAGCAAATTTAATCGGAAAAATGGAAAATGTTCAAAAGAAAAACTTAATTGCAAAAGTAAAAGAAAAAAATGTCTAAATTTTCGAGGTCAATTTTCATAGTTGTAGCATTGGTTTATTTTTCCATATTGATTTTAGAGCTAAATAGTATTTTCATGAGTAATATTGCACTAGAATTACCACCAAAAGAATCTCACCTTCCCGCAATTTACTGTTGATTTTTTCTTTATCATAAAGTTAGGAATTAATACAAGAACAGAACATGAGAGCTTGCAGATCTTTAAATTTCTAGTAAAACTAGAACCGATAATTTACATCGGCCTTACTTGTTCTTATGATTTTGCCGATAGACATTTCTTTTCCCCTGTGTCTATATTTTAGACGTGGCAACTAACGGACTACTGATGGATATCTTTATGAGACCTAGGACTCTCGAAATTCGAATTTCTCGTCTACGTCTCGTCTCGTTCGAGACAAGATCAAGCGAGACTTTTTGTTTTCGAGACGAGATCGAGAAGAAACACTTCAAATTTTTTCGAGATCAAAGAAATTATTCGAGATTTCTCGATCCTCTAGAAAAAATGTATATGCTTCTAAATAACTCACAGCCCTAAATAGGACAGAAAATGAAAATAAAAACTATGCTAGATAATTCAATTATTTCAACGACAAGCATAAATAAAAAAAAACAATGACAAGCAAAGCAGAAATTATTTCGATATTTCTCGATCTCGATAATACTACAAAGTCACGCTCTAAATACATAGAAAAAGAAAATTAAAAACTATGTAAGAAAGTAGTTTTTGGTACATTTTTAAGCTTTAAGAACATAACAAACCAAAAAAAAATAGCAAAGTAGCAAAGTAAATAAAGGACAAAGATAAAAGTAAGTATTTTCATATTCTAAAGAACTTAAGCGTCTTCCAAACTGTTCCAAACTAAACATACAAATAATTTACGTAATATGATAATTATTTTTAAAAGACGATATTTCGATTATAAAAAATGAGTTGTTATAGTATTGGTACATACATTCTTCTCTTCTGAAACGAAGAAGCAATTTTAAACTTTCACCTTTTGTACCTAGGTAAATTTTAAATGTATGGATAAAAGATTAAATTCAAACATAAATGATTTGTCTAATTTTATTTTTGGAAAAATATTTATTTTGTGCTGATTACTTATGGTTTTTTTTTTATACGTGGCTGGTAGTTTTGGATTCACTGCATATATATGTATAGCCTCTCTATTACAAGAAGGTCATTAGTAAGTAGAGGCGAAAAATAAAAGGCAATTAGTTTTTAATTTTTAAATTAAAAACAAAAGAATGCTTTTCTGCCTGTTTTCTTAACACTAAGATATTTCACTGTAAAGTTTTATAAAATTTTTAATCACATTGTGGGTATCATAATCTTAATTGGCGCTTTCAAACTATTACGTCATATGAAATCCAAGTTTGACTTTTGTCAAAAGTTAGACATTTGTCAATCTGTTATTAAAATCACAAATGATTCACTAATGAAGAATACAGTAATGTGTTTATGTGTATGGAGTATAACTTATAATAATTATTAAGCATGTGCACCAAAATTGTCTAACTTTGACAACAGTCAAACTTGATTTCATATGACGTAATAGTTTGAATGACCAGCCTAAGATTAGCATTACAATGTGATTGAATTTTTGCAAAACTATATAGTAAAATGTCTATCTTGTAAAAACAAAGGAAAATATTAAAAACAAGTATTTCTTGTTTCAATTCAGGGTAAATAACTTGAGTTTTATTTTTGCCCCCACCACTCTTTCTACCTGCATGTATACCTCTTATTCCTTCTTACACATTCAACCTAATATTTTAACGTATTTTTTTGTAAGTAAAAACTAATACCCTTTACATGTGGCCTTGCTGTGTTGTACGTTTATAATCCATACATAGGAATTTCTTAATAGCATTGGTTTGTTTTCGAGACTCTCAAAAATTTCGATGATCGAGACAGAGACGAGAAAGTGCCTTCGGAACAGATTCTCGTCTCGATGAAACTAGTCTTTATAATAAAATATAGATTTTTTTCTATAGATGGCGATGCTAACTCAATTTTTGATATTTCGTGACATTCCTGGTTTTTCCCATAGAATTATTTCATTTGACTTCTTAGACGATGTCTCTATATCATGTTGTTTTCTGCATAGTTTCTCTGTAGTAAATTAATGAAGGTAAAATTTAAATTATCATTTTTAGTAATTTGGATTATATCCTAGCAATTCATTCTAAAAGCTGTAACTTTATTGATATAGCTTTAGTAACAGTGAATTCGTTTATATAGCAGCGATGTCAACGTATTTTCTTGATAGACGCCTGCTCAAGTAAGCAGGCAATCCAAACCCATTACTAAAAATTTACCATTGTTTTTGTTGCCTCTATAAATAGTGAAAATTACTAATTTATGCTTTAGTTTTCGAATTGCTTTTGCGCCATTTAAAGTTTCGTCTTAGTCAGGCAGCATTTACACTGTGCAAAAATAAAATTTCTTATAATAAAAGTTCTCTATTAGTAAGATTGGTATAGGTTAGGAAACGCAGTACAAATACTTTTGCATATGTAAGGTATTTATGACTAGTTGGATATTGATTTGTACATATCTTTCTTTTTCTTGTACAAAAGCACGATAATGTCAATTTTCGCTGCATAAATGGCAAATATATTCTCTTTTATTACATGAGTGCCCAGTTTTTAAAATAAAATGTAGTATGCTCGTTAAATTTAAACTATCAGAGGATGAGTCAAAAAGGTTTATCTTTAAGAATGTCCATATGTACTCAAGTATATTGGACACTGTCAATAAGCAGCTTGTTGATTTACCCGTATATGTTTTCGTTATCCGTACTTTCACTTTAAAAATACATTCTTGATACAAGATGAGAAATTTTGCTGATGTGTTCATAAGCATTTTAGGAGATTGCTTCTAATTAGAGTTGGTCATAGCATCTGTTTCATTCTTAAGTAAAAATCGATCAAAAACAATAATACTCGTTTTGGATAGCCACAGGATCCACCAGCAATTGGGCGTTATGCAATAATATATTGAATATCAGTTAACGGAGTTGTCTGCATCATGATTTAAGTGCTGTTTAACATAGAAACATGGGGAATATGGATAACTTTCAAGCGTTCCTGTTATTAAGAGATAAAACAGTCATAAGTTGAAAGGAAACTTAAGTTGTAAATACTTTCAATACAAAAAGTGGGGAGAGACGGCATTCACTTACGTTTAGGTATGACTTTTCGTTAAATTAGCGAGTTAAGCAACGTTGAAAATGGTCACTAGTTTGATGGGTGTTAGATCATCAATTGAAACTAGTGAGGAAAGAATTTATTCGTGAAGTTGTAAAGAAGAGAATAAATATAGCATAGGTGTGTTGGGGTAAAAGTGAATGTTTATTTGTATTTAAACTAAGAAAAAAACCAGTCATAAAATCTTTCATTGAGTCGGTAGCATAAAAAAGCCATAAAATATCCTAAGTATACAATCCATAAAAACTTTCTTTGGTAGTTTTTTGAGAACGTTCAAGGCCCATTCTTTATGTTCAATGAGTTATTCGAAAATTACCAAAAAATAGGCATTTTTCTATAAAACAAAGGCAAATCTTTTACTAAATTATGTTTTTAAAAAGGTTATCAATGCAGAAAGATTTATTGTTTATAGATTTTTATTATTTGAATAAATCGATAATAATTATTTTAACCCGGACAAAAATTCAAACGTACTTCCGGCGATATTGAAGAGGTTTATTGTGAAAATATTAAGGCGTCTCAGCTACCAAAAAGATAAACTGGTTTTTCCTTGGTTTAAATAGAATCAATTCGCTTGCAGGCAGGACTAAAAAAACTTTACCATTCAGATTCTGCTGATCCGATCCGTCCGCTTTCAAGCGGTCTCGTCTCGTCTCATTTCATTCATTTTCCGACATTAGAGACTTGTACCTTGTTGTTTTCCATTAGATTTAGAATCAACATCCCAAAAACACTATTTATATTTTAAAAATATGGGACTGATTTTAGCAAAAAAAAATGTCTTATTTGTAACTATGGTATCAAAATTACAAACTACATTACTTTAGATCTGTTTTTCCACATACTACCTTCTAAAACATTACAGTTTTTGCAATTCTTCTTGAACGTACATTTTTTCTTAAGATTGGTGACTTAAAATTCAGAGATCCTACCGCATGCCAATGGTAAATAAAAGTATTTACTATTCAAATTTACTTACTCCTAACATACATAACTACTTTTTAAAAATTTGATGAAAACCGCAATATTAATTTTGAGATACCAAGATTGTTTTTTATGGCAGGACACAAATAAATATATAAATATATATATATATATATATATATATATATATATATATATATATATATATATATATATATATATATATATATATATATATATATATAATATATGTATATGTAATAATATATATATATATATATATTTATATATATATATATATATATATAATATATATATATATATATATATATATATATATATATATATATATATATATATATATATCATATATATATATATATATATATATATATATATATATATACATATATTATAATTTTTGCTAGACACTAAAATGCTTACCCTTCTCTGTGCTGAGAAAAGTCCAAGTTATATACTTACATTTTTAAATGCATTATAATAAATTATTAATGATTATTTATTTATAAATGGGGACTAAACATCGTGTGTGGTTCGGTTTGACTTTAAACTGTGAATCGCCGATATAACACGTAATTGTTTATAATGTCCGTAATGCTTACTATCTGTTATCCCACAAAAGTTGATCAAAATGGCAGTACTAAAAACCCATGCCAGATAACCCGTTAAATAAACGCATGTGGATTTTACCTGTATATAAAACTATGTTTATTAGTTTTTTAATTACCTTTAACTTTTAATATCATAGATCTGATAATTTATTTTAAAATAAGGACAATAACATTTTATAAAAATTGTTAAAGAGATAGGATTTTTGAATACAAAATTTGGATTGTTGGTAATTTTTTTAATCCAAGAGTTTAATTGAAATTATTTTTAGCAAGTTTTTAAATAGCTTTTCTTTTATTTAGAATAATGTTTGTACTTAAGTTTTCTCAGTTTTTTTCTTTTTAATAAATAATAATGTTATATGAACAATTGTTATTATATTAAGTGTCATATTAGTGAGTTAAAAATATATTTGTTTCTTTTATTAAAAATGTGCCATTACTCCAGTTATAATTAAACCTAAAACAGAAAAAAAATTATATACAGCAGCAGCACCTGAAAACGTCTTAAAAATCATTTTGTTCCATAAAAACAGGATGCGGTTTAGCATCAGCTGCAAAAAAGTGGCCTTCATTTCTTACCGGCTTGCATTGTTTGCAGTAAAAGTTACTGCGATAATCACCCACCACTTGAAGAAGAAGAAATCTCCGACACACAAAATATAAATAAAAATTAAATTTTCTATTTTTTGCATAGGTAAGTTAAACATTTTTTTAACATTTAATAAAATATTTCAAAAATTTTAATAAATAACTTTTTATGAAATTTTATTTATTTAAATTTTATCATATTTTCTTAAATATCTTATATCGAATATGTTTCTCAGAGTTAGCCGTTTGAATCCTAAGTAAATATATACATTTCTAAATTTATGTATATTCATTTTATGTCACTATTATATAAAAAAAAATCTATTAGCAATTATTACAGTCCGGAAGTTGGAGTAAAATTTTTGCTCTAAAAAATCGATCAAAAGATTTTGGAAACTATGAAAAATGCGGGGAATTATTATAAAACTATTTTTGTAGGAAATTTAATTATGTTCAAAAAGGATTATGTCTAAAAATGACGAAAATTAATATTAAAAAATACAGCGAATAAAAAAATCCACTTAAAATTATAAATATTGTTTAAACAATATTAATACTTGTTTGCCCCCTCAAAAAGGTTTCTGATTTTAAATAATATAGAAAAACAAAATTAAAAAAAATCAAAATCGGAACTGTTCTTGAGGACTTCCAAATTTTGGCTGTTTAATGTATTATCATATAATTTATTATTATTCTTTGTTATTATCATAAATTTGTTTTGTTCTGCTTTGTCGAAAAGATGTATAATCTTATACATATGACATTAAAGCAATATTATTACTAAATAATAATTACCAAATTGTGACTTTGTTTACCTAATGTCAGTGACAAGATAGCTCCCCTAGGTATATGCGACAAGCCATCCTGAGTGTCATCTGTCATTTTATAAGATATGACATCTGGATATTGATCCTGATGTGCCTTTTCTCGTTTTGATTCTTGTACTTTTTGGTTCGATCCGTGGTCCATGTTGTCTTTGGAATGTTTCAGATCGTGAGCCAGTTTTTCTTGATCGTGTTTTGAATTGACGTCTAGAAAAAGTGTTGTTGATTAATAATTATCTCTTACACCCTCTTTCACATACGAGAATTATTCAGAAAGTTATTGCATTGCTTGTGCCCAAAATTTACATAATAATTATATTCGTTTTGAACTCAGAAATCATTTTTCAAACTTTGATCAGTGATATTTCAGTTGTTTCAATATTGCAGTCAAGTAACTTTTTTCCTAATAACATTTAGACCTTAAGTTTTAAAACAAACGACTGTGGGACTTTTTATGTTAAAAATAAGTCAAATTCTGAGTGGAAAGCTCGAAAAATCATTATTTGCAATATAATTGCACTAAATTTACAATATCTCCATTTCTAATTGACGGATTCTAATTTAACAAACGCCATTTTGTTCCTTTCTTTCTAAGGAACCAAAAATTATTTGAAAACATTTTTATATTTATTATAAATTTAGGCGATGGACTTAATGTTAAAAGTTAACAACGGTTTAGAATGTTTAACAAAATGTCAAATTTTGACAGGTTGCCTACTAAACTCATTGAATAACACTGACAATGACGTTTTGTTAAACATTCTAAACTGTTGTTAACAACAATTGCTAAGTCTAAATAACAGGTCATCACTCGGCCGATAGTGTTTCAAACACTTAAATTGTTTATAACAATTTTCTGATCTTTTCGGAAAATCGAGTTTCAGATTCGGATTTAGTGGGAAAAAACATGGAAAACAACTACTCGTTCTCGTGGATCTCGATTATTGGCGAACTATACAGTGTGTCCCAAATTGGTGGGGAATGTATGGGGATCTTGGAAACCACGATAGATAGAAAATCGGTTAAATGAGGAAAGTTTTGGATCATTATGTTAGTAAGCTTATTCCGTTTTACTGGTTTTATCTTTCAGGTTTTGGATAAATTTAGAAAAACCTGAAACTGCATTTTCGAAAATCGGCCCTATTTTTTTATAAGTGAAAATTTTTTAAATCTGTGAAACTTCTTCAAAGCAACTTTTTTGCAGAATATGACCGTGTAGTCAATTTTTATTTTCTACGTTTCGGGTTTTAGAATCATCATCAACTTTTTTTTCATATGGACTACATATTGGATTTTACGCAGCCAAATAGTGCTTTTATTCTGATTTCAACAATGTATAACATGTTATAATTTCAGAGTTTATAACCTCATTTATTTAAAAAAACAAGTATTTTTCAAGTTGGCCTTGATTCCGGCGAACGTCATTTTTTTGTAAACAATAAAATAATATTAGTAATTGGAAAATCGATAAGCTGAACAGATATTTTACAGAAAAGGGTTTCGCGAACATAGCTATAATGTTAATACCGGTTACAACAAAAGTAAGGGCGCCTATGAAAAAATAAAGTTGATGAATCATCATCAACTTTACTTTTTCAAATGGGATATTGCATTTTTCGGCCAAATAGTACTTTTTATTCTTATTTTAACAATGTTAACATGTTATAGTTTAGGAGTTTAAACCTCATCCACTTCAAAACAAATATTTTTCAGTTGGCCCAGTCATTATCAAGTTAGCTCGGTACGTTATTAAAATTTTTGAACTTTGTAAAATGGTTAATTATTTAAAGAAAAACTTGATTTTTGCAACGTTATTTCCAAAGCAATAGGAATGTTAATATAGCTGGGCAAACGTATTTCGAAAATTTTCCTGAAAGGGATGCTGCTAACTAACATAGTTTCGAAAACTGGTTACAAATTTGTTTAAATTCGGAAGTTTTAAAAAACCACGACCTAAGAAGTACGTTGAAGAAAATCGACAACGAGATGCTGCAGTTAACCAACATTTAAAAAAAAACCAACATCTTCAGCCAGGGATGTTGATAGAGAATTCCACATACCCAAGTCAACCATTCATAGGGTAGTTAGGACTATTTAAAAAAATATCGTTAATATGTTGAGAAATATGGACAACATTTTGAATTTTAGGTCGTTATTTTACATCTTTATTTTAGTAGGAATATTAGTTTAGCCATTTTTCATTGTTTTTGTTTTCACCTGTTTCAATTATCATGTTACGTGTAGTTTTATTGTAACACGGTATTGACGTTATAGCTATGTTCGCGAAACCCATTTCTGTAAAATATCTGTTCAGCTTATTTATTTTGCCAATTCTAATATTTATTGTTTACAAAAAAAAGACGTTCGCCGGAATCAAGGCAACTGAGAAAATCTTGTTTTTTGAAATAAATGAGGTTATAAACTCTTAAATTATAACATGTTATACATTGTAGAAATCAGAATAAAAAGCACTATTCGCTGCGTAAAATCAAATGGCGTCCTATGAAAAATAAAGTTAATGATGATTCTAAAAACCTGAAACGTAGAAAAAAAAAATTGACCGCACGTCATATTCTACAAAAAAATTGCTTTGGGAAATTTTTACAGGTTTGAAAAATTTTACTTATAAAAATATGCCCATTTTAAAATGCATGTTTAAGGTTTTTTAAATTTATCAAAAACCTGAATAGATAAAATCATGTAGTAAACGGGATAGTACTAACATAATTGTCCAAAACTTTCCCCATTTAACCGATTTTCTATCTATCGTGGTTTCAAAGATCCCCATACATTCCCCACCAATTTGGGACACACTGTATAGTGGATCACTTACTAGTTTCTGGTGACTTAGGAATAGCTGGATTTTGAACACTTTCCGAAATATGACTTGTTCCTTCGGTTTTAGCTAAAAAGAACAAAAAATCAGCGGGTTAAAAATATAACTTTTTTACAAATTTAGGTTTGGAATGGAAAATAATAAAATTCAACATACCGGGAACTATAGGTGCTGCATTTTCTTGATGATAAGTCTGCTGTTGCTGCTGCTGTTGCTGCTGTTGCTGTGGATATCTAAGATCATCTAAAATTTTAATTAGGATGGTATTAAATCATTAAATTGTAAATGGTAAAATTAAAATTTAACAATTTTCACTCGCTTCATAGATACGGGGGAAAATTAAAAAAATGTCAATTTTAAAAGGACCCCATATTTACTTAGTTAGAAGAGATACAGGAATAAGTATACTTATTTATTAATTTTATTATTACATATTAATTTGTAAAAATGACTCATCAACATTTTGAAAAATTTGATAGTATATCAGTTTATATTGAATGTCGAAAAAACAAAGAAATGGCGAAGTTTATATTTTGTTTACTATCCGAATTATTTAAGGACAGATTCTGAAGACTGGAACATAATTTCAAAACATTAGGCTCTCTTACGGAGCCAAGGTCAAAAATTTATAATGAAGAAAACAAGGAGAATTAAAAAAAACATTTTGGAACAGGCAAAAAGTTTCACTCAATCTTTAACCAGCAAATTACCAAAAGCGACATAAAACTAAATGAACGCAAACAAAGTAAGAAAAATAACAAAATACTTCATTCTTGTGAACTTCTCCAACAAACTAAAACTTTATCACTTTGGCGTAATTTTTTTGCTGAATGTGCCAATATAAAATTTTTATTTTGCTTCCTTGGGAGGAGGATAAATAATTTTTCCATCTAGGGATGAAAAGTGATACTTTTCTCCCACAAGCAAGGGAAGAAACTAACATTTTTGAGAAAAAGTATTTTTAATCTAATGTAGCTATTTGAGAGACATGGAATATTGTTGTACATTTCCACACTTACCCACTGGCCAATTCTCTTGTTGAATGGGCTGTCTGTAATTCTCACCATAATAATTGGGCGCTCTCCCCGCATACTCCGGGTATTGTATTTGACTGAAAGTAACACCATTGATTACCAAAAACACACTTTTACCTCATTAATTTCCTTTTTCTACAACCCAAAAGTTTTTTGTCAATTTTATATCTTCAACAAAAAAAACATTTAACATTCTCTCTGTATTATGTTTTTTTAAAATTCGTTTTTTTATTTAAAAATAAATGGGCATTGTTTCTACCGCATAATGGGTGAAAATATCGTAAAACATTACATTGTTTTCCAAAAGGGGGCTCCCTATTTTGATATTGAAATAAATTCTATATCAGATAAGTCGGGGTATCTTTTTTTCAAATTTTTCGGGGCCCCGCGGTTTCGATTTAAACCCCGAGATGTACTACATCCTGGGGTTGTGTTCCCTTTTTTTACGTGTTAGCTAATGTCAAAAATGGATTAGTTCCAAATAATATTTTTCCCCAAAATTTTAAAAAAATTTTTTTTTATCCCAGGGGGGCTTTTAAAATTTTAAAAAGTATCTTAAAACAACCCCCCAAATTATAACATCTGGGTATACAAAAAGGGAAAATGATAAATGTGTCCCAAAAGTACAGCTGGGAAAAAATAGGCGTTGGGTGGCAAAAAATATTTCTCCGGGAAAAAAAATAAGGATCTTGCCAAAAAAAAAAATCCAAAGCACCCCATTCTCTGGGGAAAGATTTAATAAAAATAAATGCTGGGTAAAAAATTTCGGTGGTTTTTTTATTTTTTTAAACAATTTTTGATCATCTAATTGAAAATTTCCTGAAGGTAAGAAACGTTCTAGACCTAAACCGTTTCCGTTACTTTTTTTGGGGATTCGGGAAATTTTGGAAATTTTCCCCCGTCTGCTGTTACTGAATATTAACCCTGAAAAAAGGCTTCCTCAAGTCCCAAAAAAGAATTTCCCCAAATTCTGCCCAAAAAGTGCAATAAAGAGTTTTTGTTTAAAAAAAAAAAATAAAGATCACCCCAAAACTACAAAATGGGCCTTAACCCTTTTTTTGCCCCAATATTTTTTTCCAAAAAAGGCCGTCGGTCTCATATGATTTTCCCGGAACTCCGGGAAAAAGGGTAAAAAAAAACGGGGGGGCAAAAAATTTTTTTCCCCAAGAAAAAACGGGAAAAGGGAAAAATTTTTGGGATCATTGAACACTTTCTAAGGTCCCCCTTTTTAAAAAAAAAATGTTAATAAAAACCCTTTAAAAAAAAAATTTAAAAAAATTTATAAAATAATCTCAAAATATTGTGAAAAAAAAATTTTACCGCTTTTTTTAAAATTCTAGGAAAAAACAGAATGGAACCAAACTCATATGCAAGTTGGTCGGGCTTTCCCATGAACTTCGAATGATTATAAAAAAAAGTACATTATTGCCCGAGTAATGGAACAATTCGTCCTCCCGCTTATAAGTAAATCCATGAAGATAGCGACATTCTAAAAACAAAAGGGGACCCGCTGAACAATCATTTTTTGAAAAAAATTATAAGGACTTTTTTTTTCGGGGCCCTTTAGGGGCCCATTTTCACCCTTTTTACCTGTTAATGTTGATGAACTTTTTTTTAAAATAAACCTCAAAAACCTAAGGGGAAATTTCCCACAAAAGGGGAAAAGTAACCGATTTATTTTGGGTTTTTCCTTTTTACTGGACTATAATTGACTTTTGGTTTTTAAACAACATGTTATTAATTGAGAAAGGGGCCCCAACCCCGAAACTGAAAATTTTTTTTTTATGGGCTTTTTTCCCCTGGCTGGGGGTATTTTTGTCCCGACAAACAGTTCTCTATAACCTATAACCAAATAAAATTTCTGTCAATGACTCATTTAAAACCGGCCCCCAACCGACAAGGGGAAAAAAAATCTAACACTAGTAAATGATTTTTTAAACCCCTTGGGAATCTTTTTCCCTCAAATAACAGTGAACCGGCCCAAAAATTTCAATCCCCCGTTGGGGCTAATTCGCAAAAATAAATCACCCCGCCAGCGATCAAAAAAAAAATAGACGCCAA
>JAHBCN010006974.1:0-45860 GCA_019359885.1 Listronotus oregonensis
GATTTTTATTTGTTGTAGTATTTATATATTTTTAAAACAATAAGGAGCATTTTGGAACATTACAACATATTTTAGGAATTTTTTCATATCATATATGACAATGCAAAAATGTCTTGTATATTATTATAAAGATGTCAAATAGACGTCTAAAAAGAAGCAGCATTGCCAAAAGTCATATCCTTGTAACTATTGATAGTATTTACATTCTACAGGCGTGTTTTTAGATCGTTTCACATTTTGGAAAGATTTTATTGTGTGTTTAATTGTATGTGTCTGTGTTAAAAAGAAAAATGAATAAGAGAAGTGTTAAAAAAGTATCCGGTGTTTTAAAAACTGGAAAAAATGTGCAAATAGAAGAAAGAAAAGGTATTAGTTTATGTGTTTATTTACAAATAAATAACATTATTATCAGTTTAGATCACCAAAATACCATTGAGGATAAACATCCGACAAAAAAGGAAACAACGGTTTGTCCAAAGAAACTTGTTTTTATATGGATTAAATGGTTTTAAAAACAAATACATTAGAAAGATTCCTTCTTGAGAAACCGAAATTGGGTGGGTTCCTGACATGACCCTCCGGGTTTTCGTAGACACCTAAGCACCAAATCTAATCTGTTATAAAAAATTGTTAGGACGGTAATTAAGTGTTAATTTTGTTCATTAAAAAATCGCGGTTAGAAATGATATAATGCAGAATTACAAATTTTGAGACGAATTCTTTGTTTTAGTAAATCTTATTTTTTTATGAAATTCTAGTATTCCTGCTTGTACAGACCAGGACAAAAAAATAAGTATGATGTAAGGTTATAATATTGTTTTCTGGAAAAGGTAGTAATGGGGTTGACAATTTACGGTAAAATGGCACAGGACCACCAAAATATCACAGAAGAGAACTTTAAATACTCAGTTTCAACTATTTTATTTTTACTATACGGCTTTCGCCTACGGTGCATCTTCATCATAAAAACAAAAAACATTCAGTTACAAATTAAACTCACATAGGTTATTTACGGCCTACAAATACGTAATAAAGAGGCTTCAGTGAACTTTAACCTCATTTTAAACAGCAATATTTTGATATATATTTTTTAATTTATTTGTTTTTGTAATAAAACACATAAGGACTGAAAAAAATTCAGTCACATTATCACAAAATAAAGTGAAATCTTCATTAATAACTTCTAAACTATTACCTAGTTCTGGTTAGTTCTCGTTAAGTTTTCCTCGTTAAATTGCAAATTTTCCTTATCATAAATGCACCATCGAACAAAATGAAAAAAAAGTCTGAAATCTTAATTTTTCGATTTTTTATAGTAAAAAATAAATTGGACCTCACTTCCAGATAATTACCTTATTTAATGTTTTTTGTAACTTCTGTATCATTTAATCCATAAATTGAAATCCTTCTTTTATCAGAACAACGTCGCAAATCTCATAACTTTTATACCCTAAACATAGTGTTTTTCGACCTACAATTTATTTTCTCTGCAAAAATGCATTTTTTTTCAGGATTTTTCTTTTTGAAATCTACTAAACACAGTGTGTTCTTTTTATCTATAAATTTTCTTTTCGTCAAATCAAATGACGCTGTAGAAATAGAAAAAGAAATAATCATTTGTCAGAAACAATAAATTTTATTAAAATTTTGGCTTCTACCACAAAAAAATATTTAACTTTTCCCATTTTTGATTAAACTGGAGCTTAAATGCACATATTTTTTGCCCGACTTTTTCTAACTTCGAATGGTTTACTGTTTAGCACGGTTATTAAAGGGCCCCACAGACTACGGTTATTCTCATCCATTCGTATTGCCGCCGATTCGTAAAATATGTCAAAAACCATTATCTGTAGGGCAAAACCGTCATGCTGCATCGTCCGTAAAATTTCTGCCTTGCTTGATTTTGGAACGACGCCGACGGTCCGACTCGTGGCGTTCCTACTGATAGTTTGTGGGGATTTCATTCAAAATTGACGGTTTTTGCATGAGTGGAGCCAAAGAAACAACCGTACAAGTTCATACTTACTATTTTTATTTAATATGCTTCCTCTTCATGACGTAATCGTACGACGCACAAAAAAACGGTCCAAATTACCTGTAATACGGTGGGCAAAAAGTTCGGCGATTCAACACGTCGTTCAGAATCGCGGCGATACTCAATGGATGAAAATAACCATAGCCTGTGGGGGCCTTAACAGATACGAGGTTTTACCGATTGAAAAACTAAAACTGGCATTATCCTTACGGCTATAACTCTTTCTTTTTGTTGAAGTTTAAAAACCAACAAATTTTATAAGGTTTTTGTTTAAAATTTCTTGCTGAATTATTTCATTAAGTAGCTGTACGAAATTGACTATCTCCATAAGATTGTTTAATAAAAACTCTGCTCAGGATCATTTGATGATAAAAAACTGTTTACATTAAGTAATTACTTTATCAAATAAAGATACTGACGCTCAAATAGTGTTATAACGCAAAAAATTAAAAAACGATTTTATTACCCTTAGATCCACAAATCTTTGAAGTCCTATCTCAGAGTTTTGTATACCATATTTTAAGATATTTATAAAAGTAGATTTATCATAACGTTAATTAAAATCAATGACATTCCAAACATATACAATATCATATGTCAGTATTTTTAGTTTCGGGCACAAGGCTTATCTCCTAAGTATAACGCACCGTGGGTGACTTCATAACAGTATATTATGCAATTACTTGATTTAAAATGCTTAGTGAATGGACTCCTAAGTCGTGACGTCACGCTTGGGGGCGGAGCTTAATAACCTTTCCAAACAAACGGATAATAACATGTAAAAGCCCATAAGGCATTTTTAATTTTGGTTTTGGCATGATTTTGCTTTGAAATAAGAGGTGCAAACGTTTTGATTTGGTTAAAAGTCATTAAACAAATAGTTTTGTATAAAATTTTATTAAGTTTTTAAAAATATGTATTTTTGCTATCTCTTAAAACTCTTAAGATGTGCACAAATCACCCGAATAATTACCTCAACAGTCTTATTTGCAGTCAGAGACATAAAATAAACTGAAATTAAAAATCGCTTATGGGCATTTGCGTGTTATCATGGCTTTGTTGGAAAGGTTGAAGTGGGCCCGCCCCCTCTCGCCTGACGTCAGACTTAGGTAGTCTATTTGCTCAATGAGTGACATGGCTTTGTTTGGAAAGGTTGGTAAGCCCCGCCCCCTCGCCTGACGTCAGACTTAGGTAGTCTATTTGCTAAATGAGTGACATGACATAGTGATTATGACATGCTGTGCCGTAATTTTTATGTTCCTATAATGTTTAAACTAGATTAGATTTTTGTTCTGCTAAAATTACTTTTGATAAACAATATTTCGTAAATTTTTCATTTCTTTATGCCCCTAGTGTCACAACTTTCCTGCGTTATGGCACTGTGAGCGGAGGTGCAGTATGTCTCAAATGTCAGAGATTTAGGAACTGTTTGTACTCTGGTGAAATATGATAGATAATGGTTAGATTTTAAAAATAATAATGTAATAAATAAATTCTGTGCTATTTTTATTACATTCAAAAAAAAATGGTAACCATCGCATTGTAAATGTGGTCGAGACTTGGGCCAAAAAAGTTACTGCAGGTGGGTTTTTGGGACCGCGGCAAGAACCTGAAATCAAAAATGGAAAATATTAATATTCAAAATTGGAATCAATATGGAGGACCTACTTTTTGGCTTAAATTTCTTTTGCCGTTTTTTATATCCAAATCGCAAATTCGGGGTTTTTTCGGATGCTGATTACAGATCCCAGTACTGTAAAATAAAATGCTTAAATGAATCAAATTTGGTGGACTCGTTTTCTAGAAGAAATTTCGTTTATCATATTTATTAAATCAAAGTTATTAGTCCAAGAGCTAGAGAATCGCAATCAGCAACCCCCAAAAAATTTCAGACTCAGATTGATAAAAAATAAAGTTGTTTTAACTAGAACATCTTGGATTTTAATATATTTTAATTCTAAGTTCATATTTGTGATTAGCGTCCCCAAAAACTGCAATAACTGTTTTGGCACAGTCCAACCACATTACAATGCAGTGGTTAAGGAAGGGGGTAGTATCCGCCTTTTTTGGTAGTGCCAAAAATTGGTATAGCATCAGTGATCTCCACACTTATTTTAAATGTAATAAAAACGTATATTTTAAGAAACAAACAATTTATATAAACTTTTTCTCAAGTTAACTTGGGATATCGGCTTGTCTTGTCTCCGCCATATTGATTTTCAAAGAACATAATTTTTAAAAGCTCTTGTCCAGACGATAATTTTAAGACCTCGGTCATGAAAATCATTTACTCAAGATTTGGGTACGTCCGGTTTTCCTGGTTGGCGACGACCAGCTGTATTTTAAATATTTTAATTAAATATTTTAATTATTTTCTGCCTTCACTGAAACCAACTAAAATAAAATGATAATTCTTTTCTTGCCTTCACCCTTGAACATTTACACAGCTTTAAAATTAAAAAAAATGATTTAGTGGAGCTTATCTTTATGTTCCAGTGGAGCTTATCTTTATCGGAAAAGAACGGAAAAATATCAAAAACCCGCAGATAGAGCAGCGGGATCATCAGAAGACGGCAGTTCCAGGCAGTCCAGCACGTGTTGACATGATGATAATCCGGAAATGAGCAGCAGCTCTGATGAATATTCTTCCTTAGAAGATGAAGCTATTGAAATTGAAATTGTGCCTGAACTAGGGAAATATTAGAGGCAGATTATTATCTGATAAATGGAAAAATAAGGTATTCTTGTGGATTTAATACACTCATTAAATGAATATTCTTTATACTGTTACTAAATAAATTTTACATAATATGCATTGAAATTGGATTTATTTATTTTTAATTACCTTGCCCTAACAAAACTTGCATCATTGGTTTTAACCTGGGTTAATCAAGTATTTTACCATATTTAAAAAAAATTCTACATTTATCTCTTAGGTTTTCATCTTTGGATTTTTTGTCATTTAACTTAATAATGCATATTTTTAGTTTTACTAATTAACTTTGGATTTTTAAATAAAGAATCTAAAAAAATTAAATATCGTGTTTATGATTTAAATTTATAGCTGAATTTTGGCTCGCAGTTGTATACTTACGGCCGAGTGATGATCGCGTTGTTAAATTTAGCAATGGACTTCACGAAGTTTAGAATGTTTAACAAAAACGTCTTGTCATTGTTCTTCAATGATTTTAGTAACATGTTAAAATCTGACATTTTGTTAAACATTCTAAACCGTTGTTAACTTTTAACAATTTGCTAAGTTAACAACGGTTTAGAATGTTTAACAAAAATGTCATATTTGACAGGTTCCTACTAAAATCATTGAATAACACTGACAATGACGTTTTGTTAAGCATTCTAAACTGCTAAAAATCCGACCGCTAAATTTAACAACGCGATCATCACTTCGGCGCCATGCTATTACTTGGTATTACAAGGTCTAATGTACAATTCCTAGTCCCGTCCTCAGTTTGTTGATTTTATTGAGGCAAATCAATTTTGGTAATTTCTTTTCATTCTATGCATTTTATTTATAATAAGGCTGTTTGCATATTTTAGATAATATTTTTATTTTTTTCGGAAAATGGGATTAAATCAGGCCTAAAATTTTAAATTGGAGAACAGATACTAGGTTAATTATAACAATTTGATTTTAAGGCAAAATTTCTGATAAATTAGTTACCCACCTATAGCTATTTCTTTTTTTGTTATTAAAAAATTAAAATTAAACGCCATGGGCTTTATCTTATGTTTCTTAATATTTAGAGATGGAATCCAACCAAAACACCCTTTAAAAAAAATCTGGCGGCCGACTGATGTTCGCGTTGTTAAAGTTTAACCCAATGGACTTAGCAATTGTTAAAAGTTAACAACGGTTTTGAATGTTTAACAAAATGTCGAATTTTTGACAGGTTGCCCTACTAAAATCATTGAATAACACTGACAATGACGTTTTGTTAAACATTTCTAAACCGTTGTTAACTTTGTAATTACTAGATCCATTGCTAAATTTAACAACGCGATCATCCTCGGCCGTAGGTGATCTATTTTATTTCTGAATTATTTTATTTAAGAATAAAGTTACCTGCCGAGCCTAATACTATACAGATATTAGAATCCTATTACCGGCACTACGCAACCAATCAAATATGTGGAGTTAACGAAAAGCCAGATACTCGTTATCGGAACAATTTTAATAATAAAGATGTGAAACCCAAATCAGAAGACATTCAGGATAAGTAAGTTTAGATTATATAGTTTTGTTTTTAGCACCCTTTCGAAAAACTAATTGAAGGAGAGTAGTGGGATGAGGGCAGGCAAACCAAAATACCATTGTGTATTTTCTTCCCGACGTTTCGGTGTTGGATTGCCACTTTATTAGGAGCCTATAATTAGGTTACAAGATTGTGTGATATGAACCTAATATATTTGACATGAAAAAGCATTAAAACATATTATTTGGCAGGAAAGCGGAAGAACAACTCTGCACCACCAACATCCAAGGGATGAATCGGCAGAACACATACTGTGTTCGTGCCCAGCAATGGCACAACTAAGATTCACAATCCTCGACAATGACACCTTGTTGCGGGAGGTGAAAGATCTCTCTCCCAACAGGATCATCAGATTTATTAGAAGTCTGGACCTGGTGGGAGAAATATAAAGAATTGTGAGCCACAATAGACCGATCGGTCGCGGTGGAAAGTGTTGCCTTACCTCACTTTAAACCTACCTACCTACCAACATCCATGAAAATCAGCGATTAAATATCAGTGGCATGTTTTGAGGCAATAAAAGTATGGTTTAAATTAAACGGTTTTTTTAAATCTTTATAAAGAAAATTGGTTAAAAATAAAACAAAAAACAATTTTTAAAAATTGTAATTAAGAATCGAACTTCCCGGGACCTGCGGCACCAAAACCAACGACAATATCCCTAGAGCCAGTACAGCTATAAATGTTTTTTTTAACTATAACAATTAATATAAAAATTCATTAAAGAACTTCTATGCCAAAACATTAACATAAAATCAAAACCACAAAAGATTTAAAAACCATTGACAGAAAATTTAAATTAGTAATTAAATACACTTACCAATACTTTAAGAGGTCCTACTGCCTTTAAGCAAATCAATATCTAATTCAGAAAAATTTGAAAGTTCCACATTATGAAAAAACCACCCAAAGCTGCACAACATTCTTGTCGAAAATAATTTTAAAAAACCAAAAAGTTTTAGCACTGTCACTGGAAGTACCTTAAAGTTGGTTTATAATATAGGTATAGAGAGTTGTATAACAAAAAATTATTAATACATATTTTTCCACATAAAAAAAATTGTACACCAAAAAAAACTATGGACTAAGTCAGGTCAAAATATAATAAAAATATCTAAAGAATTAGAAAAACACAAAATATAAAATATAGGCTAATACGATAATGAAAGAGATGAGGGTCAGCATTTATTTTATAGTTATGTAGATGGCCTCTTAATTAAGCTTTTTGAACTGTGCTCTATACTTTTTAATATCGCGGAAGTAGAAACACACCAAATCATTGGTATTTGTCCTAAAGTGTATTGATTTGGAACCGAGTTAAATGAATCCTGTCGTGCCATATTCATCAGACACTATCTTAACCCTAACTGTCATTACCAACTCATTACCACTTGCGTCAGTCTTTTACTCTTAAGACGCCCATTCCTCGCTCTGAACAAATTAGGAGGTCATTTATTTGCAAGGAATTTTTTTAATAGACTGCCTCTTTCATTAAGGAGGCAACAGTCATAAAAGGGTTTATAATGACAAATAGATGTATTAGTTCACTAAATAATGTATAAATTAGCCCGATTTATTATGTCTAGTTGTGTAAGCGTTTTTTTGTAGTTTGAATTTTGTATCGACTGCTCTAAAAATATTTTGTGTATAACTTTAACTCATGTACACCTAATTATGAATTTCTAATGTCAATCTGTTTATTTGTATATTTTATGATAAGTATTATCCATATTGCTTTGTCTACGATATTTTTGTGACATATAACAATAAAGCTATTTTTTGACTTTGACATTTGAAATGTTTAAGGATTTAATATATACTTTCACCCGTATTACATTTTAAATAATTATGTTGTCGATCCAAAGGTAATTACTTTTGTTCAAATTCATGTCCAGTATTTTTATTGTGAAGACTGAGAGACATAACTTCGGCTCTACCTTGTTCTCGGAAGTCATTCATATGTTGCTTTATGCTTCCTCGTAAAGTATTGTCTTACAAGGTACTCTAAAGAACTTGATAGGAGAAACCACAATAAATCCTGGTAAGGTTTATTGGTTGAGTATTTTACCATCTCCGCTCAAATAATATAATCTAAGTATTGTCTTATTTGACCTACATATATAAAAGGTATTTTCACACTCTTTGCAAAGTGCACCAGAGCATCATCACCATATAGGGTGGTGCAACGCACAATAAACAAAAAAATCAGCTGATGTTATAATGACGGTACGGGAAAGTTTATAGCGTCTTGATTGCGAGATTCGTCAACGAAAATTGCCACTACGCAATAGATTTGAGTTACCTGCTCTCTGAACATTACAGCCATATATGATAACTTGGGAAAAAATAAATTTGGTAACGTCAAAAATGTTACTTGTTAGGAAGTTTTTACCACCATTTTGCGCTTAGAAACTAAATGTACCAAAAATCTGCATCATTCATAAATTGACTGGCTCAACTAGTATAATCAGTATCTCAGGGAATAAGTTACGATTTTAGATCTAAAAAGTAGAATTCATCTAGTGAAGTGTTACTTGTGGTAATATTAAGGTCTTAGGTTTCATTATTATGTTTTTGTAGATTATATTTTTAAAGTATTGACATAAAATTTACAGGTAGTGAGTTGGTGAAACCATGTAATAACGTCTGACAGTCAGAAAAGTCGCAGGCTCTATTTATAAAATCGGATTATATTTTGAAATTAGCCAATTTATTTTAGCTATCACTATGTCGAGAGGTGGTGGATGGTTTAAGAATATACTTTGATTTCGCCCTAAAATGATCTTCTCCTTTTACGGTGTAGAAAAGGACCAGGACAGTTTGTAACATCTCCCGCATTAATGCAACCCCTGGATCATCAGAAGTAAAAACTGAGTAAGTTAATAAAGTGTTTTCGGTAGAGATTGTGATAAAAAAGAACTGTGCTAAAGACATTTTAAAACTACGAATTTATAAACAGTTTAAGAACAACAGTGTTGCATGTGGGCAACCCCTTTGAGATATTTTTGTGTTAAAAGTTTTGGATTATCAAGTGTAGTTAGTTAACGTCCAATCGAAACGTTTAATCTGATGAATTAGTCTAAAGGACTCAGACATAAATACCTTTAGCAGGTAATATGTTTAATATGCCACGAAGGCACATACATTGTTTATGCCCTAATTATAATAAAGCACTAATTTATCTTTAAAATTACTTTAATGTCTTTCATAATATTCTTCTTTATGATATATATGCATCCTCGAACCACTTGTCAAAGCATTATTTTAACTCCTCTTGAGATACCTTCAAAACATGGTTTTAAATGCATCAAAAGTAAATTGATCGATGTTCCATATAATAATCCATGTCAAATGTTTACTCAATCATTGCACAAAAATTTTCACCACTTATTTCTTTGCTGAGACACAATTTTCAAGTGACAGTAAACAACAAACATTTCACTTAAATCAAAAAAAAAATCTAAAAAAACATGGTCAAAACTGTCAAACTTTCTAGTGGAACCATCAGATAGTACCTGACAATACTCAAAATATATGTAGTGTGCCTCGTAATTAACAATAAAACATGCAAATTTATATCTTTAAGAACAAGTTAATAAACTAGATAAATAGGTTCCAAAGAAATATTTTACAGATAAATTTGTATACGTTATTTTGTATTTGTAAATTTGTCTTGTTTTAGTTCTTTGTCTAATAATTTTATACAAAAAATATAAAATTTTTGATAACATAAGAAATGTGTTTAAAAGAAATTGGGGTCTGGGTTTATTTCTCTGGATTTAGTCTGTATTTAAAGTCCGGGTTTAATGACAACTCTTTTATTTTCAATTCAATTTGACACTTTCTTTCAAACATGACCAAATAACCAAAAAAATACAACAAATGACAAAATAACAATAGCATTAAAAGGACATTCTGCCAATAATTCACATTTCTTCCCCCTTAAAATATTCACAGTGTTCATAAATATTGCTTTTGAATCAGTTAAATGACTTATTGACTTATATTTTTATATGTTACCTATATCTTAACAAAATAGTTTTTATTTTAGAGCAAAGAATGAATCAAATAATATAGGTTCGAAAACAATACAAATAATCATCATTCGAATCAAAATGGTCTCGGTGGATCTTCTGGAAATGCTAGAAGAAGAACTTTAAGATCAAATAATAAAAGTGGTCCTCAAACAAATGGTAATTCTGTGATAGAAGAAAGTAATGGATCTGTTCATCCTAGAGCCGTGTTCAAGGTAGGAAAAATATTTACTTAAAGAATATGACATCATACATTTTTATGTAGTGTGGATAAACGCAATTTATGGAAGTAGTTAAATTTAATTATTTAGGTGACTTGTAATACAGAGCAGATAGGTTTTTAACTTGCACTTTTTATATATTTGGATATTTCTCTAGTCCTGCTCCTAAAATTCCAATGATGTGCTTTACATTTGTACAGCACCCTGTAGAATAAATATATATTTTTAGTGTTGGTAGCAGCAATTCTGACATAAACAGTCCCATGGCAAAGGCGTTATCATGGCGTCTTTTGCCGAGACATGTTTATAGTCAGCAGCCACCACCACCGAGTTTAGTATATGGCGCCATTCACTTTACCAGACTGTTCGTAAAATTACCAGAGATGTTCAAGTAACTTCAACCATTCCTGAAGAAAAATGAAAGATTATTTTTATAAGGCATGTGGACGCCATCATTGAGTAAGTCTAATTTGTTTTTTTTTTTAGTAAAATTTTGAAGAAAGGACCCGATACCGACGACAAAATTAGTGTTGGCAAAGCCATACTCTCGTCTCGTCTCGTGGACTTGAAAGACAATTGCTCTCCCATCTCGGTGAGAATGCCCTTTTCTCGCGCGAGGGACCACTTTCTCCCTTCTTACCTTATTTCTTTCACACAAAAAATATAATTTTTATAAATATACACCTAAGTATTCTTAATGTTAAAATTTAATTATATTTATATTTCTGTATATTTTAGGAGATACACACAATAGTTTTAAATTTTAAATAGAGCAGATTTAAGACACGCAAGAGTATATATTGTAAATTTATGAAATTTTTATTTTAATCTAAAGGTGCTACTTATTTTTTAAACTCTTTAAAATGTATTATAGTTATCAAGTTCACAAAAAAATGAAACCTATATATACCCGGTGTCTCTCGGAAAAAAAAAATGTTGTTTATGTCCTATACATACTCTTTAAATTTTATTTTCAAATTTCTAAAAACAAAACAGTTATAGATAAGTCTTTTCTGAGGGACACCCGTTAGAGGAGTTGGTCAAAAATATTTTTTATTCTGCATATTTCTTTTTAATTAATTAATAGTAATTCTTATTAATACTTTTACACCTTTTACAATCTAACATCCACAAATCTTAAATTCAAGACGATAAAAGAATCAATCCATAAAAAGCAAACACACTCTGCATTTGGTTATATTTTAATATCTGGCCTTTTTCCCTGACTGCATCATTAGCGTTGCATAGCCGAGTCTAACGGTTCAGTCTCAATTAATACCCACAAAAAGTGCTAAACGCGCCTAAGGAGTTTATAACCTACCTTTGGCTAATAGTTATAATGAGATTGTCCAAATTAAATGATGTTATACTAGCCATGGATTGGACAAAATGCCCTTCTGGTCTAGCTCTCTGTTAGTCGTGGCAATAGGTCGTGGGTTTGTTATTAAATATTCCTTACTACTCCATCAGTGCCAGAACAAATACTAAGTTGTTAATTTGAAATCCCTTCTGTGGTAATTTGTCACAAATTAAGAAATTGAAATTTGGGCGCCATCTACAGTTATAAAAAACAGTAATGACAAATTACCGAAGGTGACCCTATAGACAGGCCGAAACAAAAAAAACCCGTGCCCAACATAAAATAAAAACACACTATTTAAAAATCTACGGTATTCTTTAATAAAAAAAAAAAAATAGCTTAAAATGAAAGTTAACAAGGCTCACTTACAAAAGTTAACAAAGATCTTAAGCGCAAGTTCAAACCTTTACAACAGCTACTTACAATCCAAGCTATATAATTAAAGGGTTTAAAATATTAAAACAAAAAGGTAATTGAGCATAGGTGAAATAGTTACAAGAAATTTAAAATTCATATGTTACTTAATCCTAGATTTTTAAAAAAGGGTACTGCTTAATAAAAACGCTTTTAAAAAAATAAGGTGTGCAACTTATCTGCGTGCTCCTCTACGTGGACTGAGTCAGGTCTCAAATATTAACTTCTAAACACACTGTCTGATGTTAGACTTCTTGTGCAGCTACGGACTGGTCGTTAGCAGCTAAAGGGAGCTTACAAACTCCGACTCAATCAAGGTACTCTGGTTGTCTTTGCAACAGGCTTAAAAGGGCTCACGTGTTCGTGCGGGGCCTCCAGAAATCTTTCTCCCGACTGGGTAAAGAAAGAAAGAACGTAAAGTGAAAATGAAACAGGATACGTCAAGGAAATGAAAATGTAACCGGCCTTATCTTTATAGGCTCAAGATGGAAGAAAATTAATGGTTTTCACAAGATATCCTAAGAGGTTTTTCAAAACCAAAAAATTTTCGACAGCTGGGCCGGTTAGACAGAAGTGATTTTGAAAGGTCAATCTCTCGATGTCAAACGAAAAGTGACATTGTCTACTACAGAGGTTTCACAATGTCGATCTGCAGTCTTCCAGAAATCGGACCGCTTACAAACCAAGGATTTAAAAGTTGCGTGAAATACCACTGCTTTCATCAATACTCCGTAAGCACGAATAGATTTGCATACCAGAATTACACCAATAAAAGAAATAACAACCATAAAAGTTACACTAACAAACAATGGCACAAGAGCCTCCTAGGTATTGTATACTCGAAGATTTTCCCATAAATGCTTTCAGGCTGCGCGACCTGTTCAAACTTAAGTTTCAGCGTTTAATTCACGAGACGGCGCGCGGGTAAATTAACAAAATATGGCGAATGCGCTAGAAATTAATATTCGCTTTAGTAATTGAGATATATCCCCCAAAAAACAACTGTTTAAGCTAAATGCTACTTGCACTGTTACAAGTTTTCACTTCAATAAAAGTTAAGCTACTACTATTCAAAGCTATTACAGGATATACCATTTTCCCTGATAATAGGCATCGACAAATTCTAACACGCCTAATTCTTCATTTTCCTTGTTTTCTTTTTATTTTTAATCTTGGCTCATGAAAGACCCGTATGTTTTTAAATAATGTTTCAGTCGTCGAAATATTAGTCGAGACAATGAAACACTGAAAAGGCCAAAAGTTCGGAATTTTTTGTACTAAGACGAATCGGAATGCGGTTTATTGCATTCGCTTCCAATATTTTTTTTTTTTTGTAAATGTACCTACTTTGTGACTTATACAAACCGGAAATTGTATTTTTGCGGCCAAAAATGCATTTTTTAAGAGGGCTTTTGGAAGATTTAATAACTCTGTAAATAAAAGGCAGAACTGGCCCAAATCGGGTTCCCGGGGGTTTTTGAGGTGCTGATCACGATTATTATCTTCAAATTGATCCACAGCCTACCTGGAGCTCAGGAACGTCTATGAACGTCATCTCCTCATCCTCGTCCTCAGCAATGAATTATCTAAACACCTTAAGGGAAAGGAGAATAATTAATGATCTCTTGTTTGTCTATAAATTGTTGAATGGGTATATTGATGGTGCAGCATTACTGGAGCAGATCCATATAAAAGTACCTGATCGCTTGTTAAGAAAGAATGACATTTTTGTAGTTAAATTTCATGCCACCAATTATGGAAAATATGGTCCTATGGCCAGAACCTTAAAATACTTAAATGACCCTTTTGGGGGCTCACTAAATAGATTTAAGAAAAATATATTTTTTCTGTTTCAATTTATTAAAGGTTTAAATTGTTAATATTTTATTTTTTTGTTAATTTATATTTGGAGATTGTCATATAAGCATATTTTATTGATTTATGCTCAGCAAATTGTAAATTCGCTGATGTTAACTTTTTTTAGTTTTAGATTTTTTTTTAAATCTATATTTGTAATTCTTCAATGGGGTTTCCTGTTTATTGATAAATAAATTAATAAATCTCCGTGAGACTCTCCCAAGATTCACGCGGGGAAGGAGAGAAACGCGACGCCCCGGGATTGTTTGGGTCGCTGAATTCAAATGTGGCATGGGCGAATACCCCCGGGATACCTGGTGCTCCGGAACCTGGAGGACGTCATCCCCGAGAATTTTCCTGACAAGATCGCCAAAAACAACCCGAAAATCATTGTAGGGGCGTTTTTTGGGGCTCTTAATCCAAATTTCACGTCAAAAACGATCCCCCGAACACCTAGTGTACCGGAGCTTGGGCCTGAACGTCGTTTCCAAGGGTTTTCCAGAGACGATCGCTAAAGACAAACTGAAAATCGTTATGGTGATTTTTGTGGCGCTGAATTCAAATTTCACCTCGAAAACGTACCTTCGGGCACCTGGTGCACCGAAACCTCAGCTAAACGTCATCTCCGAGGTATTCCCACATAATCAAAGAAGACGAACCCAAAATCGTTATGGGATTTTTGGGGGCGCTGAATTCGAATTTCCCCAGGCGAGAGTTAAACATCAATGGGTGTGTCAAATTATAAAACGATTTTCGGTTAGTTTTTTGCGATCGTGTCTGAAAACCCTCGAAGACGACATTCAGGTCGGGTTCCGGTGCGCAGGTGTTTCCGGAGGTACGTTTTCCGGGTGAAATTCAGATTCAGCGCCCCAAAATCCCCCGCGACTATTTTCGGTTCGCAGTCGCTCGATTGTGTGAGGAAAACCCTTGGAAGGAAGGAACTCCGCGCGTCCGGGTTCTGGTGCGCAGGTGTTCAGGGGCCGTTTTCAACGTGAAATTTAGTATTCCTTCCCAAAAACGCCCCCACAATGACTTTGGGAATTGATTTTGGCAATCTTGTCAGGAGCTACGAGATGAGTCTACGTCCAGGTCCCGGCGCACCAGGCTTCCGAGGGTATTCGCCGATACCCATATTTGGAAATTTAGCGATCAAACCCCGGGCGATGAGTTTAGTTAAGTTATTAAATCCTCCAGAAGCCGTCTTAAAAAAGCCATTTTTGGCTGCAGCAATACTATTTGCGATTTGTATAAGTCACAAAGTAGGTTCATTTTATACAAAAAATTTTGAAAGCCAATGCAATAAAAGGCATTCCGATCCGTCTTAGTATACAAAAATTTCGAAGTTGAGTGCTTCCTTGCCTCGCTTATATATCCCTTGAGCAGTTTGCTGTCTTTCCGAATAGCGACATATAAATTTTCGCCATTTGTTAGTTTTTCCACTTTGATATAAACTGATATCATATCAAATTTTTCAAAATGTTGATATTGCTTTTATAAATTAATTTGTAAAAATGATATTCACGTTAATATTTATAACAACATAGTTTGGTTTCCTAGAAAATTAGCTTTTGTTTCATACCCCTACTATTGGTTTAAAGTAATAAAGTTTAAATAAATCGCATAAAAAACCAATATTCATGGTGTGTTATATTTTTAAAAGATAATTTGTATATATCTTTTAAGATTAAAGTATACATGGTTTCCGTTAAAAAAAAATGAGGTTAGGTTCGATAACTTTTTTACCGGACCCCGTATTCTCATTCTGAAAACGGCAAATTATTCAACAATTATTATGAAGAAACCTTTGTGTAAAACATTTTTCTGTATCTTTTTTAACTAAGAAAATATAGGGTTATTCTTACTTTTTTCTTTAAATTTCCCTGTATCTCTTAAGGGAGCGAAAATTTTCAAATTTTGATTTTACTATTTTAAGTTTAGAACAAAAACAGCACATGACGCCTATATTACTTTTTTGATAGCACTAACAATTGCGAAGATACCCTGTCAAAGTGTTGAAAAAGGACCTCTGTAAATTCTCTTCTCTCGGCAGCATTAGTAGTCAAAATTGTCTTCCCTGATTAATTTGAGTACCAAGGTACGAATTATTAAAGACTGTTGTTTTGTTTATCATTTTTTGCCTGCCTGTCAGATCTCAATAACTCTTATTATTTTTATTCTTTAAATGATCACAAGGAATGGTTTGGTGAAAAATACTACGTTGATAGCTGTCTAAGCAGAAATACATTGGCTGAAGTAGACTGTAAGATAAATTAGTTTTAAAGAAACTTTAAGGCTGCTAGTTATTGTATAAGAAATGCATTTTTAAAATATAATTAATAATATGTTTTAAGTGAGAGTATACTGTCATAACTTGTCAAGTTTCATGACATTACTATTAGTATATAGTATAGTAGTCATATTACCTGTAGATTGTTTTAATGTCAACATATTTGTTCCAGATAAAAACCACTTTTTGTTGAGTTATGATAGTAGCTGTCCCTTAAATTTGTATTCATTTTTAAATAAAAGATAATTTTGTTTTTTAAAAGTGCTCTTTCATTCATTCATTTTATTATAAACCCACCCAGTATTTCTTACAAAAAAAACTTGATATTTTAACCAGAAACATAAACCCTCTTTTGCATATTGTTTACTTAGAAGAAGGTTGCACTTATAGGGTCAATAAGCTCTAATAAATATTAAAATTAATCTTAATATAATAAGTAACTATACATTTTTTAAATGTATTGTATTGTATTCTTTAATCAGCTCCTAGATGAGAGCTAGAGCTTAAGAGCTTTATCAGATTCAAGGCCATATGCTCTGTAGATTTGAAAAATACGCATCCGACAGGTGACTTTTGCTTTGTAGCAATATCAGAAAGACAATAAAGATAAAAATGCAAATCGAGTAGATTTAAGAACTTAATATAGTATGCCATAAAAACTAATAAAAAAAAAACTTTTCTTAATTTCTTTGTTTAGAAGTTTTAATGAATATTTCACTCATGTGTAAATTTTCCCATAAGACACGTTAAAAATCAAAAAATTTCAGCGGAAATTTAACGTTGTCTAGACAACGTGGTATTTCCACTTGCCCAAACACAGAACAATTGAACCTATTTGTTTGTATTGTTAATTAGAAACGTCAAAATCAGTCAAAATAAGTCGATTTGGTCATGTACACTATGAAGAAATAGATAAAGTAATTAAAAAAACGATAATTTTAATTATGTTGCATGAAATTGAAAATTGTATGACAAAAAAACCATTTTAAAAGTATAATACTCCCATATTTCTCTATTCTAGAAATATTCTCCCTAAATACCGCTCGTGCATAAAAATTAACCAGATAATTTTCATTCAATTTGTTATACAAATTTCACTCATACTCAAACTTCATTAGTTATAAATAACAAGCTTTCATAAAAATATCGTAATTTTGGGACTCGTGGTATTACCGCCGATAATTTTCTTTCCCAAACTGCAAATTCCTCATTCTTGAACTCGGGGGTTATAAATAACAAGCTTTCATGAATTATCGGTCATTAAGCACTTTGTGGTATTCCCCCCGATAATACCTCTTATATTTCTGGTGAAAAGGGAAAAGACACCAATTTCACTGGTATTATTGGTTTTAATGTTGGTCTTAAAGCAAAACAAGAGGCCAACATATAAAGCTTATTGTTAAGTGATGACAAAAAACAATATGTTTGGAAGTATTGAGTAGCATCCAGGATGAATACAGCGTATAAGTCATAAGGTAAATTCGGAAATATAAGGGTTTTTTGTATCTTTGGGTAATTTTGAATAACAAAAATATAAAAATTATAAAATAGTTGGGAACCATGCAGATTCTTTATTTAAATTTTAAAATTTAAAAACACCAATAAAAACAGTATTTATAACCCATAAAAACCAATTTTCTTCTGTTAAAAACGGGGTTCGGTTTAAAAAATATTTGTAAATAGACATTTATAGGAAAAAATCTAAATTTTACGCTCCCCGAAAATCTGATAAAAAATAAACATGGCTTTTAGGTTGAGAAACTAAGTCTTTGAATGTTTAACAAACTTTAATTTATTAAAGTTTTAGGACACTTGTTAAACATTTTATTTAGGTTAACGATGGCCTTTTTTCTATTAAATTAAAATAATTTTTTCTTTCTCTTGTCCACCAAGGGCTGTAGAGTTGTCCCTCTATATAGGTATTTTTACGGCTTCTGCTCTGAAGAAAGGGCAGTATAATTCCTCCTTTGGCAGCACCCAACATGCAGGTCCACTTTTTGCATCCTTTTACAGTCCCAAAATTTAAAAGGGCCCCCAACCAAAAAATTTGGGGAAATTTTTTAAGTTTTTCATGCAGAAATTTTTTTTCCCTTTTCCTCAAAATCTCAAATATTTAAGTCTCCTGAATAAACTCCCTCTTACAACAATTCAGACACCCACGGCACGTTGAGTAATTTTCTGAAAGTGGCCGCAACTCCGATTTTAACCAAATTTGGTATACGGGGTTTTGGAGCGCTGATCACGAATCTGAAAAATATTTGGCGGAACTTTCTTTCGAGATATTCATAATCAAAATTTAAACCCCTTTACACTATATTCTCCCTTCTTTTTGTACACAATTCTTGATTGTTACACTAAAGTGGGACACAATATTTTAAACCCTTTTAAAACTTCTATTTATGTTTATTTTAAACCTTTTCATTAATTGCCAAGTTATCACTTTCAAACGGGCGGCCATGTTTGCTTAAAATTTTCTAGTATACATGGTTGCAGGTTTGAAAGTATTTTGGAATTAAATGAAAAATAGGGATAAAATAAAATATAAAAACAAGTTTTAAAAAAAGGGTTTTTTTAAACTATTGTGTTCCAATTTAGTATAAAATCAAAATTCTGTACAATAAGAAAGGGAAAAGTGTAAATGAGTTAGTTTGATTTTCAATTTGATGATGGATATCTGGAAAACGAAACGTTTCGGCCAAAAAATTTTCCCGATTTGTGATCAACCCCTAAAAAAAACCCCTATCCCAAATTTGGGGCAAAATCGAAGTTGCGGCCATTTTTAGACAATTACCCACGATACTTAGGCCTTAGCCTTCGTGGACTGTCCCAAGATTTAAAAAAAAGTTTATTAAAATATAAAAAAAAAAAAAAGGACAAAACTTAAACAATGTGTTGTAAAAATTAGGATTTGTCAAATAACGCTCTCAGAAATGAGTGGATGCAAAATTTGAACCTGAATCAGAACTGAATCCCGAGAACTTAAAAAGTAATCTAACACCAAAAAAGTTTTTAATAAATTTTAAAAAAAAAAAAACCTTTGGGGTTTAAGCTCGCTCCCTAATGCTAGATACGGACCTGTGTTTTATAACAGATGACCGCAAAAATCAATGAAGAAACGTCAGAAGGCAGGCGCATGTCCAATACTTTTGGGGCAAGTAATGAATTTTTTTTATTATTGTGCTCTAAATAAGAACAAAATAAATAAATCCCGATGAAGTGTTAATATCCTATAACAATCAAAGTTTCATAATCTAGGTAAAATGTAATAAATGATTGATTAGTTTACTTTTAATTTCTTCAATATTTTTTTTTGACGTCGTTTTTAAAGCCCTTGTCTATGCATTATTTTTACAAAAAATGCAATAATTAAAAAACATATAGAGCAAATTTTAATTTTAGACATGATGGAAGCCGGGACGGTGCAGAACATCAAATAATTCTTAAAGCAAGATGATGTACTTAAGAAGGGGAACGATGCACAAATGACTTCAAGTACTGTTTCTACAATTTCTAGTCTTGCTTCTCCCTGTAGATTCGGGAGTGCAGATGTGGATAGTGAGTGAGCTTACTTCTGTTATGTCATTATCTGTAGTATTGCCTAAAACTTATGTAGTTTACTGTTAAGTTCTAAGAACTAGCTCATTCCTTACTTCTGTTGTGCTCCTAATTTAATCAGTTGCCTCTTTAAAGGTTGCCAACCCTTTAAAATAAAGGGATAATTATCTTGAAAGTTGCGGCAACCCCGATTTTAACCAATTTTGGTATAAAAAGGTTTTTCGGGGTGCTGATCACAATCCCAAACAATTCTTAGAAACATTTTGTTTCAAGATATTTTTTATCAAACTTGAAATCAAACAAACCCCCATTTCCAGTATATTCCCCCTTTTTTTTGCACACAATTCTTGATTTTTAACACTAAATGAAAAATATTAATAAAATTTTTAAATATTTTTTTTATATATATATATATATATATATATATATATATATATATATATATATATATATATATATATATATATATATATATATATATATATATATATATATATATATATATATATATATATATATATATATATATATATATATATATATATATAATTTAAAAATATATTATATTTTAATAATATAAAATAAATTAAAATTTATATAATATTTAAAATTAAATTTTTTTAAAAATTTAAATATTATTTAAACTTTTTTTTTCACAACAAAACCCTGGGAATTTTGTCTTAATGCTTCGGCATTTGAAAACTTAATAAATGTTCAAAATAAAAAAAAAAAAATAAAAATTTGTGTGTGAAGGAATAGAAAAAAAAAGAGGTTAGTTTGATGATGGTTTTCTTCAAAATAAAATATCTTCGACTAAAAATTCTTTTAGATTTGTGATCAGCATCCCAAAAAAACCCGTGTACAAAAATTTGGGAAAATCAGCTTGGCACAAGTTTTGAGACAATTACCAATAGATTTCAATAAATCAGTATGCAATCAAGTTGCTGCTACTGTTTTTTTTTTGTTATTGTTGTCATAGATTAGAAGACATTTAGAGATAGAGTTTATTTAATTTATATGCTTGAATACGTAGAAATAATTATTTTTTAAATATCTCATGATTTTTTATAAATGACATTATATTTTTGAGCATTAAAGATTCATAAAAGTGCTTTGTACATTTACTTCTGAAATTGAATTTTATTTAATAAGTGGATGAGAACTAAAACTACAAAAACTTTGCTGAATGTAAGTTGTGCAATATTTATAGTGATATATTAGTGAACTTTAACATTTGGTAATCAAAAGAGAATATTGTGTTATGAAGAAAAATGTGTGTAGGTATTATGTTTTATGTTTCCAGTAGATAATGTGGTTTCAAGGAAATCTGGGATTATTTATGCTGTAAAGGTGTTTTTATGGTTTGAAAGTTTTCTTGCCTGACATTTTTCTTTAATAACCTATATAAAAATATGAATATATTAATAGCTATATAACCAACATGGGTATTAACAATAACGAATAATGATCAAGGCCGTATAACACCCAAGCCCAGTGGCGTGTTAAGGATTAAGATCATTAATCGCCAATTAATCCCCGAGTTAGTTACAATTTTTTTTTTAAAGATCGTTAATTAATAGAATATCATGCATTAATTAGGGTATTAATGCATGATTTTGTGTATGTTAATAATACTTTTAAATAAATGATCTCCGAATAAATATTTATAGGAAATTTTTAATTAGTCTTAAGTTTGGAGTTGGATATTGTATAAAGATGTTCTTGTGTCACTCTAGAATTAGTTAAAACATTAAATAAAAACTCAAGTAACTTGTTTCTTTTATTTTTGATATTTAACATGTGTTAAGAATATTAAATCCATATTATCTGGGTATGGAACTTTTCCGAGACCATTCACGTATTCTAAATATTCTTCCCTAATTTTAAGTGCCTTATTTCTTGTCTTTTAAGATTGCCTTGAATGAAGCCCAAACAAAAATGTAAAATTTATACTACTACTGTCATCACCCTCCCTCATATATTGAGATAACTTAAGAAATTATGTAATGCATTTAATCCAATAATTTTTAAAAATAAACGAAAGTGATTAGCAAGTATTCCAAATGCATTTTTAGCAACTCTCCCTGCTCAACTTGGGATGATTAAAAATTTTTTGTTCTCCAATCAGTACTATAAGGTGATAGACAAAGATGTAGGTTAAATAAAAGATTTGTTTTGGACTTTTATTGTCTTAATTTATTTAAAAAAACACATTTCAAGTGGTGAGTGAGGTAAATACTGAATACTTATAACAGTAAAAAAAAATTTCTGCAAGAGAACTTTTAAACTGTAAAAATAGCTTAAGGTATTTCATGCTAATTAAGAAATTATGTTATGTTTAGAACCTTCTGTATTCCAGTGTGAATGTCTAGTTATTGAAGTACCCAAATGCTTCCGATGATAGGTTTGAGTTAACTTATCAATTTCCCAAAGATAAAGTTTTAATTCTAACAGATAATTTGCTTACTCTTTAATATTCTGTAGTTTGTGCATTACATTTTACTGAAAATAATAAACAGGAGGAAAATTATTTTGCGGCAGATAAAACGCGAGGAAATTTTAATAAAAGCCTTTTAGACCAGGTGCATTTACTTCTCTATTTTTTTAATATTTGCAAAAATCTTTAACAAAACCTACAGCTAAACTGAGACACACTTCAAAAGGACAAAAGGGAAGGAGGGAACCATATCGTTTATATACAGGATTGGGGGAATTTTTTTGTAATAGGTAGGATACCTATAGTATCCCCCCAGATTAAAAAGAGAACGACAACAATTTCCCCATCCCACTTCCAATACAACGACTGTCGACGGCGCCTACGATTTGTTAGGATGTTGTCGACAGTGTTTTTTTGTAAAATATTTATTAGCAATTTTAGAAACGTTTTAAAAATCATACATTTCATAAAATATTACAGTTAAAAGAAAGTTATCGCTTGAAAAGAAAAGAAATTTGTAAAAAATATTAGTGTTTTAAATGGTTACAGATACTTTATTTTTTAATAATGGGGATTTATTATTTTATCGAGCAAGACAACATAAATAATTTTATTTTTACTGGTTTTGATTTTGTAAAATCACGATCGAGACAGGACTCGTGAAAATGCAAACAAATAAATTGTAAGCTACCTTACCTGAATCAACGGGGGAAATTATGTCATTCTGCTCCATAACTACTTGTAGGCGGGGGGGGTTCCCCGGCGTTTCTTTTATATGCCATTTTTCATTCACTACGGGGGCGGAGTAAATTATTAATTCAAATGAATATTTTATTCTAAAATAATTTATTTAAAAATCATAAATTCTACCTTATTCGTAAACGTGAAATCAACCAAAAAACTTCAAATAATCGTAAAATCTGGCATCACTGAGTGTGTGTGTGTGTTGTCGCATTCCACCGAGGTGTTCCCCTCTTTTTCTTGGGGGAAAAAGGGGGAATCAGCCCTGCACGTGTCCTGTCTGTCTTTATTTTGCTAATACTTTCCCCATTAAATTGACATCTCCTTTTATCGCACTGAAAATCTCTGCACCTAAGACATTGGTTTGCCAGACGTGTATACTGTTTACCACCAATACCTTCTGCTTACGAAATTGTGAAATATAATAATTTAACAATTTTGCATTTTTATTCCAGTACATTTCTTTACTTTGAGATTTAGCCGCGAGAAGGTGGCACTGCAACCCCTTTCCCCTTGGGGCTAAATTTAAAAACGACTGTTTTGGCTTTAAAATTACTGCCAAAAAAATTTTGAATTGGTTTGCAAATAATTCACATTTTATCAATTCTAGTAAGTACTAACAAGTTTTACTTCTCATTAAATAAAATTTTTATGTCATTTTATTACACTCAGGTTCAAAAAATTTTATTAAAATTTGGTAGTTTTTTTTTAAAAGGGCCATATAGCTGATACTTAAGAAGTTAGTCATTAGGTTGCTGCAAATACAAGATGATTCATTTTTTGTATTTTCGAGATTAGTACTGTTTTTTACTTAAAGTATTTCTGAAATACCAATGTAAATATATCTTTTCATGAGTGGGGGGCCATGTTTTTTTTTTTTAAAACCGCAGTGAAAGAAATTATACTGTTTAATTCTTCAGATCATAAACCTGAAATACCTATAAAAAAGGGAAAAGGGCGGTGTTGGGCTGACGGGGAAGCCTTTAAAGGGGGTCGAATTTGGCTAAAAAAGAGTGGAAGGTTGAAGGATAAATACTTTCTGTTTTAAAAAAAAATACTATTTTTGGAAGCCCTTGTGGCTATGAATTAAATTTTTTTGTTAGATAAAATCGTTCACAGAAAAAACGCTCATAAGGTTAAATGACACTTATATATGCAGAACAAATTAGTCATTTAAAGGATAAGAATTAGAGGCCTTTTTTAGCAACAGTGAACCCCATTCCAACAACAATTGCAGGTCTTATACCCTGCGCTTATTTTTATAATCAGGCTGGTAGTCTAGCTTAGGAAAAAAATTAAAAGGGTTTAAGGTGGGTTCAAAACATGTATGGGGTTAATCGTAAAAGAGAGATTGTTAATGCAAAGGGGGCGTCCATTAATCACTCAATCAAAAAGGGGGGGGGGTTCGACAAAAATCACGAATTATCCCAAAAAGGAGGGGGGGTAGTGAGATATCACCCTATTTATTTTGTCGTTGAACGCGCATTTCTAAACAACCGAAAACCGGGGTGTGAGCTCGACTCGCCGTTGCCAGGACAACGCGGTTCTTAATTTTTCAGAATTAAATTAGATTATTTCTTGTAATTAAAAAAAATATTCTAAAATTTTTAAGATACTTTTACTAAAAAAATACACGTGATTTTGGGTAGGGGGGGTTATGTAAACCTCACCACGTATCACCAGGGGAGGGAGGAAAAAATGCTAAAAACTTCACGTGATTAATACACGACTCCAAAAGGGGGCAGAGAGTCGGTCCAATACTGGCCTTGGGTTTCCCAGCATTGATTTGGTGAAAGGAGGATGACCCTACAGAACAGATATACTCGATTAGAAAGAAAACTGGAATCCATCAGAAAATTTGAGTGAAAGACCGTAGGAAGGAAGTTTTAGGGCGCAGCATGCAAACAAAGGTATTAGATATCTTAGGGACAATAAATCGGGATTGCCAAAGGCCTAAGAGACTTGTTCCCAGGGTTTTTGGGAAAACAAATTTAAAAATTTTTTTTAAACATTTTTTTTTTTTTTTAATTTTAAAAAAACAAAAACCTATTTGGTTTTTGGGTTTTTTTGGGAATCTATAACACAACTTTTTTTTGTCACAATCGTTGTTGTAATCATATTTATAAACACTTGTAATGTAAATATCTATTATTACCTTTAAAACCACTTAAAAAAAAATATTGTTCTAAAATTTAAAGCAAAGAAGTCTTTTGTAATAAGATACCTAAACCACAAAAAGTAATAGGGAACTACCATGTGATGGAAACAGGCCAAATAAATTGGCTTCAGGGTACCCCATCCTTAAATTTTGATCTAGGTTTATCACTTTAACGAAAACAGATAATTATTTTTAAATTCTAGGTTGTGAACCTGATTTTCCCCCCTATTTGGAAACTGAGACATCTTTAAAAGAAACAGATGATAAATCAAAAGAAATGTTGAAGACAGTACATAAAAAAGAATTAGTTAATATTCCTATTTAAATTCGAACACCAGATGCACCAAAAATGCCGTCAGAAAAAAGAAAACTTAAAAATGTGATGATTCTGATATGAAAGATACTCCCTTAGAAGTTAAAGATAAAATGGCAAGAGAGGAATGCCTTTATAAATTTACTGAAAGTGATTTTGTAAATAAAATTTTGTAGATGAAGAATGTTTTCCTTCAGTTCCAAATTACTTTGACCGATTTTCCAATGAAGGTAATTTTTTTATTCACATGCATTTTTATATATTAATGTCGAGTTTTTTTCTAAATAAATATGTTTTAATGACATAAGCTTGGTTTATAAAGCAGTTAAAAGTTGTTGGTAATTTTTTCAAATAAACTGTACTTATTAAAGTGCTATTTAAAATTTTTGGTTAAATTCAAAGGGGATGGGAGTCTCCTTAAAATTACTCAGTTTAAAACAAATTTAAAAAGGGGAAAAAAAGAACCTCAGACAAAAAAAATGGGATTTAAGAGAACCACATGGTAGTAATTAATATTGTTCATAAAGTACGAATCAAAAAGCACAGGATTTATTAAAATTGATTTTCTTGGAAGATTTTTGCAGGTTTGATATAATACGTCATTCCTCGGGTCAACTTCACTTGAAATATTCACCTGTGCTTTTTGGCAATATTTTAATTTGCCTAGATGAATACTCCCAAAAAGCGCAATAAAATCCCCCCCAAAAAAAAAAAACGAAAACAAAAATTTTTAAAATTAATTGCATTATTTGACATAAGGAATCTGCTGTTGCTCTGTGTCCTATTACTTTTGGGACACCCCGTTTTTTTTTTATATATATATATATATATATATATATATATATATATATATATATATATATATATATATATATATATATATATATATATATATATATATATATATATATATTGCATCAAGAAAAAAAATATAATTATGTTCTTTAAAAAGGTTTTTTGGGAGAAGTCTTTAAAATTTGTATAACCCAAAATAAATTTTGAAAATTGGCAATGTCATCTTTTTTTTTTTTAATTTTTTTAAAGTTTTTTTTAAAATTTGTCCCCGTGAATTTAGGTTTAAAAAAATGGCATAAAAAAAAAGCTTATTTTTTTTTCCTTTAAACCAGTATTTACCGGAATGCATTTGGTCAACTCTAGTGTTTTAACAATATCTTTTAACGATGTTGCCATATAAAATAAAAATTTTTTTTTATTTACTTTAGATGATGTGAAATTGTAAAAACTGGCAACAGTGTGGTTATCATTTGTAATTCCTCATGAACAAAAAACCCCAGAACCGAATTGTGTAAACAAAGCATTGCGATTTTAAAGATACTTGAGCCTTTCGATACTTTTTTTCTGGGAAAGCGATACTGTCATATCTCAGCCCCCAGTTGGGGTAGAGTATTAAAAATTTGAAATTTACTAAATTTCTTACGCCCAATTTATTGTTACAATTAATGGAACTTTAAATAACAAAAAAATAACGTGTAAACAAAATGGGAAAAACTGGCAACCTTGACGATATCATTATTTTGTTCATATGCCCAAAACTCCCTTGCGTATACACCTTATTTAATATGTTCAAAACTTGGGTGATTTTTTTTAATATTATAAAAATTAGCATTATATTGACTAAAATGCCTAAACTGAATACAACTTTATATTTTTTTTCTTTTCTTTATAAAACATTAAACCTTTTTTTTTATTTAAAAGGGCCCCTAACAAATCCTGCAAACAATTGTATTATTAATACTCACAATCTAATTATATTTTCTTAAAAAAAAATTATGGGGAAACAGAATGTTTATAATTTTTTTTTTTTAATTTAAGCAATCATACCAAAACAAGTTGGAATTTTGGGGCAAAAGCCTTAGTGATGAATTTTTTGAAATGGAACACCCAAAAATCTAACACAGAAGTTGTTTGCCCATTGAAACTTTTTTTCCTTTAAAAAACCCCTAAATTTTAGCTATGAACTTTGGGGGAAAAAATTAAAATTTTTTGGGGGAAAGAAAAAATTAAATTTTTCCCTTAAAAAGCCCCCCAAAAAATGAATAATTTTAAAAAAACTTTTTTGGGCAATTTTTTAAAAAGAAAAAATTGGTCAAAAAAAAAAGGGAAAAGTTTAAAAAAAAATAAAAAAATTTTCTTAAAGTAAAAAAAATTTTAAAAAAGGGGTTTAAAGGGGGTTTTGGGTGGGGGGGCGGCGTTTTGGGAAAAAATTTTTTGAAAAGCCTTTTTTGCAATTTTTTTAAATTTTTTTAAAAAAAAAAAGGGGTTTGTAATTTTAAAAATAAAAAAGGGGAATTAAAAAAAAAAAAAAGGGGTTTATAAAATATTCTGTAAAAATCAAGAATTGGGTAGAAAAAGGAGTAATGAAAATGAGGTTAGTTTGTTTTTCAAGTTTGATGATGGATATCTTAAAAACGAAACGTTTTCGACTTAAAAATTCTTTTAGATTTGTGATCAGAGCCCCCAAAAAAACCCTTATAAACCATAATTGGTGTAAATCGGCGTTGCCTGAACTTTCGAGACGATTGCCCTTTTTAAACTATTTAGCCGTCGCAATAAGATGCTCAAAAAGAGGCGAGTTATGCGGTTAATTATACATTTTTAGACACAGCATTGAGATTTAACCAAATGTCGCCAACTCGGTGAGTTTCACAGTGGTCGGATTATTGGGTTACGGATGGTGTATATTTTTGGGAGATATTAGGAGGTCAGGCAATGCATTAGGAAATGCAAACACAAAGACCCAGGGGCACAGGATAAATCCGTAAACGTTAAACGTCATAATTTTTAACGTTTAGAGATTTCTGCTCCAGCATCAGATCGAGCGCTAATGAATGGTTTACAGAACATGGCAGAAAAGTTAGAATGCATACTGTCTATTGCCGAAATAGAAGTTTTAGGCATTTTAAGAACTAATTATACTAAAAATTATTTCTGCTGAATAACACAACGTTATAGACTTAAATAGAGCAGAGAGGTTCCTTTGGGATTGGAATTCAGTACACATTAGTAATGACGAGTCCCGATCTTAATTAGGGATGCCTGAAATCCAGGCTAGAGTCTAAAGGCAGCTTGGTGAAAGATGAAATCCAGAGTTCTTGTTGAAAGGCACACTGTTGGAGTCATAAGGTTGATGACATTACTTACGGCTCTAGGTACCACCTAACAGTAACAAATTGTGGAACGCCATCCTGTACTATACAATGGAACAGTCTCGATTTAATTTTTCAGCAAGATAATGCCCGACTCCATAGAGCTAAATTACCAATAAACATCAATGCATTATTAAATGCAGAAACTTGTTTAGCATAGGATATACATATGTACCAAAATAAATTAAAATTTTGAACATTTGCTTAAAGTGTTTTTCTAAAAATTTACAAAAACAGGAATATTTTTTTGCTATGTCACTTAATATATGTATTTGAACAATAAATAAATTTTATTAAATTATAAAAATTATTAAAAAATGCTTTAGTTAAATTTTATTTTAGACGGTAAAGAATCGGTACCCTCGCCCGTTACCGAAGAAATACCAGTAATTGAAGATCTAGAAACGAAACCAGCCGAAGAACAAATCGTTTTTCGCAGACAAAGAAAGAAAAAGTCAAAATCTGATACTCCTAAAAAGCGTGTTTCGTTCCATGAAGATATATTAAACAGTACTAAGATTGATGACATTCATATAAATCTGGGCTTTATTACCCATGAACCTGATGTATCACTTAGCTTTTTTCAAAGGGGCTTTGTGCGTAAGCCTGATGTTGTCAAAGGACGGTAAGTTTGAATTGTTGGCAAAATTTAATTGAGAGTCTGGTACTAAAAACTTTTGCCTTTTTTTAATAGCTTTAACATACTTTGGAAATTAACATTGTATATTGAAGGTACTTTTTCTCTGGGGACTTCGAATAATGTATTCTTTTTAAAAATAAAATTAGTTATTGAAATTAAACAATATCGGCCGCTCTTATAACTTGCATGATTGACCTCTTGTCAATATTGTAAAGGAATTGGTTTAAAGCATTTTGCCAAACACTAGTGTCATTACCGATACAAGGTTTATCACAGTTTTTAGTTCCGGGACCTGGGCAGGAGATTACAACTAATAAGCTTAAGTCGATCGAGCTCAATTCATGCTACTGTAGTATTGCTGGCAAGCTGGCACAAAAAAAAATATCACAAGAAGATCCTCGTGATTACTTGGATCATCCTATCAGTGTCTGAAACATTTTCTTTGTGCCCTGTACTGCTGAGGAAATTCGGGGGTTTGCTTGGTAAAATTAAGAATAAGAATGCTTCGGGGTGGGATAGGCAGTCTGTTAAAATATTTTGACTTTGCCAGAGAAGGCCTTGCAGGTTTTGGCCATTTTCAATAAATTCTTCCTTTCTTACAGGTAGCCTTTCCATCCTGCCTGAAAAAGGCTGTAATCATTCGCTTTTTAAGGGTGGCGATCACGGCAATCCCTTCAAACTTTCGACCTATAGCATTGCTGCCTACCTTGGCAGAAGATAGTGGAAAAAATTGTTAAGAGTAGGATGTCTTTTATGAATGAACACAAACTTATGAACGAATGTCAGTTTGCCTTTCCAGGACCGGACGGAGCACGAGCGATGCTATCTTTGAGTTTCTTGAGCATCTGTATTTCCACCTGAACTCTGGGGAGGCTGCCGCTGCGGTGTTTGATGGGTTTAAAAAGGGCAATTTAATTATCGACTTGTGTAAGATAAAACAGTGGTGTGATGCAAATTTATTATCTTTTAATATTTGAAAGACTAATATCTTAACGTTTGGGTTTTACTTGGATAACTTTTGTTTGGCAGATGAGTTAATTGCTATGCCAAATGCAATTAAATTTTGGGATTAACTATTGACAGCAATCTAAAGTTTGAAAATCACATTGATAATTTATGTAATAAACTCTCTTCAGGTTGTTATGCACTGGGGGTTATATAAACAATCTGGACTTATCTTTTCCCCAAGAAATTCCTTTTTTTTTCACTAATCGAATCCATCTTCGTTATGGTATTTGTTTTGGGGATCATGTTCTCAGTATCTGTTCGGATCTGTGTTTGTGTTACAAAAGGCAATTAGATATATGTGTGGAGCCAGGGTTCGTGAATCCTGTCGTCCCTTGTTTGGGGCCTCTATTTAAACCCCCTAACTTGTATTTTTTTTTTTGGAGGTGGTCTGTTTAGTTTTAAAAAGTATAAGGATGAACTGTCATCGAATCATTACAACCCCTCAGACTTTTACCCTTAACATGCCCATTCCTCGCTCTGAACAATTAAAAAAGGGCATTTATTTATGGGGAAGGAAAAAATTTTTTAAAAGGCTGCCTCTGTCTTTAAACCGGGCCATAAAGGGTTTAGAAGACTGACAAAAAAGGGTTTTTTAAATGAAAGGGATACTACAATCTTGACGGTTTTATAATGACAATAGATGTGTTGGTTGACTGGATAATATATAAATTGACTGATTTATTGTCTGTAGTGTAAGCGTTATTTTTTTTTTTATTAAAAATTTTGTTTTTTTCTCTGTAAAAATATTTTGTTGTTGCTTTAACCTTGTACATCCCCAAATTTTTAAAAAAGACTTATCTGTTTAATTGTATATTGTATATTTTTTTTTAGGTTTATAAATATCTTTGTCTACGATATTTTTTTTTCTTTTAAATAAAGCTATTTTTTGACTTTGACTTTGACTTTAGTCAATTGACAGTTTCTCCATAAAAATTTACAAAAAAAATGTGGCACAGATAAATTTTCAAAAAAATGTGATATCATACAATCCCAAATCTAAGTTAAAAAAATTTTGGAAAATTCTAGTTCATTGTCTGTTGATAAAATAAGTTGCAGTTGGGTTATTAAAAAGGGGTGTGGCTATATCAGTTTTTAACGGGGGATACCTTTTTTTTTTAAAATTTTCCCAGCGCCATGATCTTAAATCTTAAAGACTACTTTTTTGACTATGACCCTTTAAAACATTTTAAAAAATTAAAAAATTTATAATCAAGCAAGGCGTATAAAAGTCTCTTGTTAATATTCATTTATGAATGTATTACTTGACTACAGATGAAAGTTTTGTCATTCTTTTTTTTCACAAAAAAATAATTCCCCATGACAAGTTTTTTTTTAAATTTTTTTAATTTTGGTTACTTTTCAAGTTGTGGGGTTTTTTTGCACAAGGTAAATAAATATAAATACTTTTATACAATTTTTTTGAAACGAAATTTTTTTTTTTTTAAAAAAGGGATTTTTTTAGTTATATAAGAAATTTTTTTTATATAAATTGACTGTGCTACAAAAAAACATAAATTTTAAAAGGGGTTTTCATATAAAAATTGATTCGATAAAACGTGCTTTATTTAGTACAGAAAAAAAAAAAAAAATAGGAATATTGAACCCCTGTATTTTGGTAACTGGAGATTACGACGCTATGTCAAATAATTATCCGACAATTATTATAAAAAATCATCATTCCCCGTGCCCCAACATTTTTTCCCCCGTCCTGTATGTTTTTTTTTTAAAAAAATTTTGGGGAAATTTAAACAAATAAACTTCTTTTAACATAAAAAAATTCCTTTTTTTTTAAAAAAAGCGGGAAAAAAATTTTGGGGTCACAGATCGATATTTTCTAACCTAAAGTTAGATTAGAAAAAGCTTTTCTTTGGAAAAATAATTACACAGGTCCAAAAAAATTTTTGGTTTGTGTCTGAAGAAAAAAGGGGGTTTTTTAAACAAAAAAAATGGGGAAAACCCCAAAAAAGGAAAAAAATTACATTTACCTGCCCCCGGGGAATGTTTGGACTACGACTATAAAACAAAAAAGAGATACAAAAAATATCATAGAACAAAAAAAAGTTTTTTTTAAAATTGTCAAAAAAAATTTTTTGATAGGATAAATAATAAAGGAGATATAAAAAAAAAATTAATTTTTACAAAAATTTCAGTCCAAAAAAATAATTTTTTTTTTATTAAGATGATTCTTGTTTTTTTACAAAAAAAATTTTTTTTTTTTTTTAATTTAAATCCCAAATCACTTAAAATTTGCAAAAAAAAATTTAAAAAAAAAAAAATTTTTTTTTAATTTTTTTCTATTATCCCTTTAAAAAAAATTCTGAAAATTTTTTTTTTTTTTACTTGAAATATATTGCATTTGAAAAATGTTATATAATTAAATTAAAAAGGTCTTAAAAAATACAGGTTTTTTATGTCAAAAAAAGTTTCGTGTATATTTTATATTTTAAAAGGGGGTATTGAAAATGTTAATATCTGGAATTACCCTTTTTTTGGTTTTTGTTTTTTTCCCCCCCAATTTTGGCTTCAGTTCCCCGTTTCCCCAGAAAAAAAAAAATTTCCTTAGTCCGCCCCCACCCCCAAGCACTTTTTTTGCAGGCCTGTGTTATAAAACCCCTTTTTTTGAGAAATTAGTATTAAACAAAAATCTCATGTAAAAAAAATCAGTCATTGTAAAAACTTTTTTTTTGTCGACAAAGCTTTTATATTTCAAACTAAATTTGCAATTAAAATCCTGTTATAATTAATTTTTTAAATTTTTAAATTTTTTATTATTTCTTTATAATTCTGCAAAATTTAAAAAAAAAATATAATAATACCAAAAATTAAACTAATATTGCTTTGTGATAACCCCCAAATTTCGGAAATTATTTATAAGTTTCCCGTTTTTTTTCGTTTATAGGAATAATATTTAAATTTTTAGAAGTGTTACAGGATTGTGGGTTTTAAAAAGACTTATTTGTAAAGAGTTTATCTAGTAATATTGGTTTGTCTCATAACATTTGTTTTTTATATATTAAAACCATCAAATTTTTCTGTAGACCAATTCTTGGTTAGACATGGAGAACGTAGTTACCAAAAATTTTTTTTGGGTTAGGACAGTTATACAGACTGTTTGGCCACCTTGTATGTAAGTTATAAAATTATCCCTTTTTTTTGCAATTCAGCGTTTCCTATTAATTTTAAAAATTATTTAGGTAATTAAAAAATGTATATCTAATTGCTGGCTCTGGGATTTCACAGAGCTCACACTGTGGACCTCTTTTTTTTCTCTTTAATAATAAACTTTGTAATAATTTAATTTACTCTTTTTATGCTGTAGATAATTAAAAAAAGTTGAGGATTGTGTTTCTTCAGAATATCATTGAGGGACTATCTTTGGGCAAAAGTAATAGAGTGATGATCGCGTTGTTTTTTAGCAATGGACTTAGCAATTTTAAAAAATTAACAACGGGTTTTAAAAATTTTTAAAAAAGAAAATTTTTTACAGGTTGCTTACTAAAATCTTTTAAAAAACACTGGCAATGACGTTTTGTTAAACTTCCCCAAACTGTTTTAACTTTTAAAAAGTAATCCTTTTCAAAAAAACAACGCGATCATCACCCCGGCCGTCATCTTAACATCGGTAAATGCCATAGTATAGTATATAATTCTATAGATCAATTCAATATTTAATTTTTTTAAATATAATAATAATAATGTTCTAAAAAAAGTTGATAACATTAAAAAGGCTTTTTTCTTATAGGCAGATCTCTAGCATTTATAAGCCATATAAACTATTTACACTAACAATAAGAGTTAAAAAAAAATTAGTTGGATATCCAGAAATGGTATAGATGGAAACATACGGGGGAATTTTTTTTCAATCCACACTTATATTTAAATATTTTTTACCTTTTCTTGGGGGGCATAGACCCCCTTTGGGGATCTTTTATCAAAATATATTTTAATATACGTCATTGAAGCAGAAAATTCTTCCCCTACGCTTATTACTTCTAGTCCTTTGGCCGGATCCCTTTGAGCATGCCTCGGGGCCAAGGTTTTTTAAGGGGGGATCCAAAAATCTTTTGGGCCCTGATTACAAAAAAAAAAATTTAGAGACCAAAAGTGGTAAATTTTTTTTTTTTTTTTTTGGAAAAAAAAGTTTTAAAAAAGTTCTAGAATTTAATTACAATCATTTTCTATTTTTTTGTACGGCGAGAAAAAACTGGCAGATTTTATGCCGGCCTTTCCCCAACCTTTTTTGCTTTTTTTCTTTTTAAAATGTGGGGGAAAAGGGGATTGTGACGCGTGGGGTAATGTGACGCACGACGTGTTGTATAGTACTAGAACACGTTTTATTGTATTTTTTGTTGTTTTATTTGTTTCCCCTGACACAAGTTTATGACAAGGCGTCAATGACGCCAGATTACTCGCCTGCGCCGTATTACCCCAGTCTCTTCTAATTAAATAATCAACTGGACATTTTGACATTTTTTTTTTTTTCTTATTCAAGCTCATGGTAATCGCGATATTATCGATAAAAATACCCCAAAATTTGGGGAAAGGCCCCCCATGAACATTTCCCCGTTCATTACTCGACGTACAGAAAATTACAGAAAGGAAAAATGGAAAATATTGTAATTAAATTTTTACAATTTTTTTATTGAATTATTTTATCATAAAATAACGATTCGAAAAGGGGAAAATTAAAAAAACCCCAAAAAATTAAAAAAATTTCTAAAAAAAAAAATTGGAAGGGGTTTTGGGCTCTACAACCATTTTTCGTGATCGGAAAAAAACTATGGCCCTGGTGGCTCTCAAGGGCCCCCCCAAAAGGTTCTGTATTAACTTATCTTTAAAAATTAGTGATTATAGGGGTGTACTTTTATTTTGGTCTAGTCCTTATATTTTAGTTATATTTTTGGTTCTGGTCTGTAAAAACTTTTTTCCCCTATTTTGTGTAACCCAAAAAAAATGCAATCTTTTTTTAAAAATTAGAAATCTTTATCCCCCCAAAAAAAATTAAATAAAAAAAATTGCCCTTTTTTTTAGGTATTATGGCCAGTTGAACATTCAGCAATACTTTTTGGGTTTTTTGTTAAGTTATCTTTGAAAATTAAAGCATTTTTTGTTTTTAACCTTTTGTACACATTACATATGTGAGGTACCCCTGTTTTTTTTTGGGTGTTTTTGACTAAATCTTGTTAGTTTTACTAAGTGTTTCACACAACATTTAAAAAGGGGAAATATGTTTGGTTAATTTTTTTTTGTGTAATCCATTAAAATAGCGATTCTATTTTATATTAGTTAAACGTATGTATTATTAGTATTACCTGTGTTAAAGCCTTTTTAAAAAAAAAGTAAACAGTCGTTTATTTCTTGCTTTCCCCTTTTGGCATTACACCTCCTTTCTTGATACCTTCATTTTAAACTATTTTTTTAGATATGTTGGGCTGCAGAAGGTGACCCCCCGTTTTTAAAAAAACAATTAAAACCCCAAAAAAATCAGATATCTATATTCATCCCCAGAGTTTGTAAGTTCTTCTACCCCCTACTGGAAGTTTTTTCTAGCTCTATTGATGAAGAAGATGGCACATGGATAAAAAAAACCAAAAAAGAGCCCCTCAGAAATTCCAAAAAGGTCAGTTGTTAAAAAGGGGCTAAAAAAAAGAAATATTTGAAAAAAAGATTCCCCAAGAAAACCAATCTGAAAAAAAAAAACCCCAAACTAACTTGCTTGTACCAATATTTTGGGGTTTTAAAAAAAACATTTGGGTTTTTTTCTACTTCAGTTCCTCTTGCAAAAAGGGGGTAATTAAGTTCATTATTTATTTATTTTTTTTGGCACACAAAACAAAATTTAAATTTTTTTATTATATTTTTAAAAAATGGAATTTTAAAAAGGAAATATAATTAGTAAGCACCGTTGTTTTTTGAGTAAGGGGTTTAAGGCAAAAAAAGGGGAAAAAAAACCCAATTTCCTAATATGGATTATTTGAACTTCATTGTCTGGTGATAATTTTTTTTTTTTGCAACAATTTTTTTTTTCTCATACCTATCTTGCAACACTGCAGTCTCTATTTTTGTTGATTGATTTAAAAATAAAAAATAGACGTCTCAGTTAGTTAGTTTTTTCCCTTTTTAAATTTTTTTAGTTATCGGGGAAAGTATTTTTTTAATAGTAAAAAATTGGGGTTTTATTTTGGTTTTTTTTTTGGGCACAGTAGGATCCCCTTTTAGTCTACAAAAAAAGGGCCTTTTTTTTTTTTCGACAAATCTAGTTTTTTGAAATGGACCCAAAAAACCTCTCATTTTTGCCGCCTTTTACCGCTAGAAACCGATATCTTCATGGATTCACTTATTTTAAAGGGCGGACGTTGTTCCATTCTCCAATAATGGCCCTTTTTTTTAACATTCAATGTTCATCAGAATTGGAAAACCCAAATCTATCATTGCTTGAGGGGTTTATCCATTCTGAATTTTCTAGAATATTAAAAAAGGGAAAGGTTTTTTTTTCAATATTTTGGGAGTATCTTATTAATTTATTGGTATTTTTTTGGGAAAAAAGGTGTGTTTTTAAATTTCTTTTTTTTTAAAAGGCCTTAGCAAGTGTTCAATGATCCCAGAAAATTTCCTTCACCATCTTTCTTGCGTTTTGATAAAAAAATTTTTTGCCCTTCTGGTTTTTCCTACCCAAAACCCATCTATCCCCTGTGGAATTTATGGGGTTTTCGACTGGTTTTTGGAAAAAAAAGGGAAAGACCATTTTTTAAATTTCGAGGGGGGTCTTCATTTTGTCTGAATAAAAATTCTCTTAAACCATATTTTGGCAGATATTCGCCCCGGGGAAATCTTTTTTTGGCTTTGGGGGCCATTTTCAGCAGGGGGTTTTCCCGTCGGTCGTGATAAACTTTTTTTGCTCGAAAGCATTCGCGAAGACCTAAAATTGCGTCCACAAATGAACAACTGTACAGATTTATTTACAGCTTTGGGTACTTTCAGGTCTTCAGTTACTGGACTACAGGGGAATTGTAAAACGTATTTTTCCCTCAATAAATTCACTAGTGAATTCTAATCGAAACTAAAAAATAATTTTGGGTCTTTTTTTGTTTTGGAAAAAAAAAAATTTTACCCAATATAAAAACAAAATTTTCTTTTAAAAAAATTTTAAAAAAGTTGTACATCTTTTTAAAAATATTTAAAAGTGTAAAAAAAAAGGAAAAAAATTTTTTTAAAAAAGTTATCAATTTTTTTGGGTTTTAAACAGAAAATTTTTTATGGTTTGGGATCATCTGCTATCCCCAATTTCAACAATTTGCTACAAGACTAAAAAACATTTTATGAAAAAAAAAAAAATAACAAAATTAATATGTGCAATCTATGTTTTAAAAATAACATCCTTTACCATATGGTGTGGTGTTTCAACGTTTGGTATCAAAGGGCCTTGTTTTTTGAAGAGAATAACGAAACTGTTACAATAAACTCCGAACGTTACATTAACATGTTACGGGTATTTTACGGTACAATTTTCGAAGTTTGGGGAAAAAATCATATTTGGTTTTAACACAATGGAGCCACAGCACATGGGGGACGGCAAACTCGACTTTTGTTGCAAAAAATTTTTCCCCCCGGCCCTTGATATCAAAAATTTTGTGAAAAAACCCCAAACAAATTTTTTAAATTTCCGGTCCTAAATTTAAAAAATCGTATTTCAGAAGAAATAAATAATATTTGGCAGAAATTTGGAACGAGAGAAAATTTTATATACAGATTACACAAATGTTAAAAATCGGGGGCTTTTGGGGAAGGTGTTTTTTTTTAAAAATAAATTCCCCCATTTAAATTTTATTTTTTTATCATAATTTTTTCCAAAAAAAAAATTTTTCTCTTTTACGATTTTTTTTAAAAAACCACTTTAAAAAAAATTTTTTTAAAAAATACAAAAAAATTTTTATTTTGATTTTTCCCCATTCATATTTAACACTAATTTTAATCATAAATAACTGTGGTAAAATTTTTTTTTACGTATCTTAAAAAATAAACTTTTTTTTATTATTTCAGAACTAAACAAAGGGGAGTCTTAATAAGTTTTTAAATATTTTAAATACCTGGTAAAAAAGTACAAATTTTTCAAATTCACCCCTTTTTTATCTGTTTAAACAAATTTATTTTAGAAAAGTTTCTTTAACATTTGATGAACTCCTGTGCTGTTTTTAAGTCTCATCTTAGTTGGTCCCCTTTTTTCTATAAAATTTTCCCCGGATTTTATTTTGTGTGTTTACTTAATATATTAAATAAGTTTTTTTTCTATGTGTCACAAATAAATATAATTTAAAGGGACCAAACCTATTTTTTTTAATTGTTTTCCCCCTTATATTTACTTTACATATTTATTTGAAAGGGGTAATATGTGTATTTTTAAAACTTTTGTAAATATCTAAAAATTAGTATGTTCTTTAAACTCTACTAATACTTTATTGAAATTTTTTTTGGGTCCCTGAAAGGCAGGAGGATGTAACAGTTTATTCGTCATCTCATGACATTTCTAATGAGAAAGTCATTTGGAAATTTTTTTCCTTTAAAAAACTAAAACTTCGGGGTTTTAAATTAAAACCGCCCCGTTAGTAAGGTAAGTACGTAGTTATAACTCATCCCCCCGGGGAATCCTTTAGCAAATAATTATTAATGTATCAGTTTTTGTTCCAAAAAAAAAAAAATTTAAAAAAAATTTCAAGTTTTTAAAAAATTGATTTAAAAATACTATTTTGGTTAGTTTTTTTTTAAAAAATTTAAACCCGGGGTTTTTTTTAAACCCTTTGTGTGGGTGTGTCTGTAACTAAATCTTGTATGCCTTACTAAGTGATTCACCTCTTAACTTCAAAGGAAAATTTTTTTTTAAACACTTATGTATTTTATATTGTTCTAATATTAAAAAATTTAAAAAAAAAAAAAACCTGTCCGTCTAATTAAAACATATTTTTTTGGTTGGTTTTTTTTTTTTAAAATAAACATTTTTTTTGGGGGTAAAATGGGGCTTAGTTTAAAAAAAAAAACTCATGTTGAGTAGAAAGCCCCCACACCCAAAAAATTGACTTTGTGAGGCAAAATTAGTTATTCTTACCTAAATAAAAAATTAAAAAAAAATTTTTTGAGTGCCAAAGTTAATAAACTAGCTTTTTTTTTAGATTTATTTTCATATTGTTACTAGTTGCCACTCCCCCAATTCGGTGCAAATCCCACCCGAGCCCCATAGCCTGCGCGGCCCCTCAATTTTTTGGTAGACAATGCAATCCTCGGCAAATAATTGCATATCTGAGTTCATTTCCCTGCGAAAAAACATTTATAAAAATGAAAAAAGGCCAATAGACCTTTTCTCACTGGGGGGTCCAGAAGTAACCCCGAGGGGCCCATCAAAAGGGGCATCCCCATTCCCTTTTTTTGGGTCTTTTTTTGGAAGAAAAAGCTGAAAATCATTGTTTTTTTTTTACTATATTTCTGTATTAGTAATAAAAATATTTTAAATAATTTTTATATCTAATTTTAATTTGGTTACGAACAGAAATAATTTTCGAGGGGGGCCCTGGCCAATTTGCTTCAGTTCAGTGTCCACCCCCAAGGTTGGGGAAATGTGGTATAAACTCTCCGTTATGGCCAATTTATACAGACATAACATAAAAAAAAAACAAAATAAAAGTTTAGTATTCAATTCAAGTACCATTAAAGGTTTGTTTTATGTTTTCTTTACAAACTTTTAGATCCATCTAGCTAAAAAAAAACCCAAGCTGACAAGAAGCGGGGGGGTTTTACCCCAAATTCCCCAAATCAAGCCCCAAACAAATATTATACTTTGTGATAGTAATGTTTATGAACAAAAAAGGAAAGGGGTACCCCCCATGAGTATGAAAATTTTCCCAAAAAAACTTTTGAACAGGAAAATAAACCAAAAAGCTCTATGATGTACCAGAAAATTCTAAAAAAATTTTAAATTTTTTTTATGGTAAGTTTTGTAAAAAAGTAAATGTAGTGTTTATTTTTTGTTAATTTTTCTTTAACTTTAAGTTTGTTGCGACCTTTTCTTTTAATTTTTTTAGCGTTGATAAAAAAAAACCAAGATATTTTAATAAAATTTTAAATTTTCCCTTTTTCCTTTTGGGGGTTTTTTTTGGGGTTACTTTGCTGTAGCTTTTATAATTATTCATACCACTGGTAACATAACATAAGATCTCTAAAAAAAAAAAATTAAAAAAATATATCCATTTTTTAAAACAATAAAGTCAATAAGCATATAAATGCATGTTTTAAAGCTACATACAGTCTTTTCCTATTAACAGAATTAGCTAGAACCTGATTCCCAGGAAAAATATGTTCCTTTGTTACATTATTTGTATACATAGGGTTAATATACTTTACTTAGCTTTTAGTTACTTCATATATCTTATTCTGAATCCGACATTTCAAAGTTAGTTTGTCTTAAATTTCAGTAGGGATTTCGGAACGGCTTGTTCCTCATTTTTATGTCTGGTAAATTCATAGGCGTGGGGTATTAAGGAGATATAAATATAAATAAATTTAAAAAATGTGAAAAAAAAAAAGATAACGGGATATTTTACAATTTATTTCATTATATAATATAACTAATGTCTTTTCAAAGTTGGTTTCGTAAAATTGTTTCTTTAAAATTTTAAAAAATATGTCTAAGTCAAAAAAAAAGCTCCTTTCGACATCACAGCTTGTAACTGGAGCAAAGCAGAAAATGATTGTACAAGTAATTTTTTTTTTGTAGTGCCTCAAAAATTTTTTTTATTTCAAAAAATCCTGGATTTCTTTCCAAGATTTTGGTATATACAATTTTAATTTTCACCAATTTCATTAGGAACACATTTAAGCTTGTCTATAGTGCTTTGAAATATATTAATGAAGTCACTAGGGAGTATTTTTTTTTTCTAACTGTTCAATCACATCCGGAAGATATCCAAAATTTTCAAAATAAATTTTAAATCAGATTCAACTTTTGGTGCATTTATGACTTCTTTACTTTTTTCACAAACAATCATCTTGTAAACTGCCAATAACTTTTTTTACCACATTGAATTTATATGGTAATATGAAACTGCTATAACCATGTTCCCCACCTTGTAAAACAGGTTGTGGCGGTAAAGCGACATTAGGACACATATCTTTAAATGTCGTAATACGCCAGGTGACAAGGAAAACTTTTCCTTAACTAAAGTGTCAATAACTGGATAATAGTTCGTATCATTTCGCATATTCTATTTAAGCAGACTAAACATGTTAAATGAAAAATTTTGGGGAAAAATTTGTTTTTAACGGGCGTCCTGCTTTTAGCATATATCAGCACTATCTATAGGTAAGTATATATTTATAAGGGGGTGTGGTCTATATATAGGTAATAAAAGATTTCTACTGAATTAAATATTTAAAGTGTTAAATAACATTTAAATTTAACAATAATGAATTATTTTGGTCTAATTGACAATTTAATATAGTGTCGATATTTTTAAGTTTGTTTATTTCAAGAGACTCCAATAAATTCAATTTACAGCCTTTGTTTTCTGAATAAATTAATTTGAAAATTTTGATCAAAATTAGGATTTTGTTTTATTAAATAATCAGCATAGTAAGAATAGGTTTTTTTTTTAGTATAACTTGTGTGATGTTCACCTGACTGACCTATAAGGGTTTTTAAACAGTCTTTACAAATTAATTGGCAAACCCCCGATGTGTGAAATTCATACAAAACAACAAATTTTAATAAGACAACAATACAAATCGGTAGTTTACCAATTAATTTGTAAAGACTGTCCAAAAACTTATAGGTCATTCAGGTAAAAGTTTTCCAAAAAAATAAAAACATCACACCAGTTATATTAAAGAAAAACCGATTCTTACTACGCTAATTATTCAATGGAGAAAAAAAATCAAATTTAATATACTAGAAAACAAGGCCATAAATAGAATCTTCTGGAGTCCTTAAAATAAACAATTGTTTAAAAATACCGACACTCTATTAAATTGTCAATTAGACCTAAATAATTCCCCATTGTTAAATTTAAATATATTATAACACTTTAATAATTTAATTACAATTGTTGTAAAATCTTATTTTGCTACCTATAGAATTGGACCATACCCAATTTTATTATACCTACCTATAACATAACACTCAGACCTGATAAACAATAATTTGTGTACCTAGTTTAAAATTTTTAAATTAAGTTAGTCTTGAAAAAGCTACCATTTAGTCGCTACATGTTTAGTCGTAAAAAAATAAATATATTTTCATAGTTTCAAATATAGTAGAAATCAGTACAAAGTATATTTTATTTCAATTAATATGAGTTACCTACCCTATGTAACGGAACTGATTTACGAGTTCACAACAAACAGGCTAGAAGAATTTTCGTACTGCACTAGGAGATTTGCATTTAACCAACAAAACTATGTTTGTGTGGTTAATTGCATAAATATGAACCCTAATAGAGTTAAATCAAATATTTGTTAATTTATATGTAGACAAAAAGTATATTTTAAATTAAATTTATTTTATTTAATTTATATAAAAGCATTACAAAATATTATAGTTTAATCTTTGGTGGTGCAAAAACTCTACTAAATTTTTGCTATTGCCATCTTTTGTATTATTCTACAAGAAATGCCGGAATAAAAATAACAAAATAAAACCAAAACTACTAAAAAGTTAAAGTATTTTGCATTTTTATTTGGTGTAATCTTATCATTTAAGCTGAAATTGTAATGATTTTTATCGATGTCTGGTCCTATAATATAAGGAATGATAAACTAATTTATTTCAATAATGTAGAATTACCAAATAAAATGCAATAAATACTTTACTTTTTTAGTAGTTTTGGTTTTATTTGTTATTTTATTCGGTGCGATTTCTTGTAGAATATACAAAAGACTGGCAATAGCAAAAATTTAGTAGAGTTTTTGACCCCCAAAGATTAAACTATAATATTTTGTAATGCTTTTATATAAATTAAATAAAATAAATTTAATTTAAAATAGACTTTTTGTCTACATATAAATTAACAAATATTTGATTTAACCTCTATTAGGGTTCATATTTATGCAATTAACCACACAAACATAGTTTTGTTGGTTAAATGCAAATCTCCTAGTGCAGTACGAAAACTCTTCTAGCCTGTTTGTTGTGAACTCGTAAAAATCAGTTCCGTTACATAGGGTAGGTAACTCATATTAATTGAAATAAAATATACTTTGTACTGATTTCTACTATATTTGAAACTATGAAAAATATATTTATTTTTTTACGACTAAACATGTAGCGACTAAATGGTAGCTTTTTCAAGACTAACTTAATTTAAAAATTTTAAACTAGGTACACAAATTATTGTTTATCAGGTCTGAGTGTTATGTTATAGGTAGGTATAATAAAATTGGGTATGGTCCAATTCTATAGGTAGCAAAATAAGATTTTACAACAATTGTAATTAAATCATTAAAGTGTTATAATACATTTAAATTTAACAATGGGGAATTATTTAGGTCTAATTGACAATTTAATAGAGTGTCGGTTTTTTACAATTGTTTATTTTAAGGACTCCAGAAGATTCTATTTATGGCCTTGTTTTCTAGTATAGGTATTTTGAAATTTTGATCAATATTATGATTTTGCTCCATTGAATAATTAGCGTAGTAAGAATCGGTTTTTCTTTTAATATAACTGGTGTGATGTTTTTTTATTCTTTTGGAAAACTTTTACCTGAATGACCTATATAAGTTTTTGGACAGTCTTTACAAATTAATTGGTAAACTACCGATTTGTATTGTTGTCTTATTAAAATTTGTTGTTTTGTATGAATTTCACACATCGGGGTTTACCAATTAATTTGTAAAGACTGTTTAAAAACCCTTATAGGTCAGTCAGGTGAACATCACACAAGTTATACTAAAAGAAAAACCTATTCTTACTATGCTAATTATTTAATAAAACAAAATCTAATTTTGATCAAAATTTTCGAATAATTTATTCAGAAAACAAAGGCTGTAAATTGAATTTACTGGAGTCTCTTGAAATAAACAAACTTAAAAATATCGACACTATATTAAATTGTCAATTAGACCAAAATAATTCCTCATTGTTAAATTTAAATGTTATATAACACTTTAAATATTTAATTGCAGTAGCTGTAAAATCTTAGTTTATTACCTATAGTATTAGACCACACCCCTTATAAATTTTACTATACTTACCTATAGCATAATATCAAGAACTGATAAACCATAATTTGTGTACCCAGGTTAAAACTTTTAAATTTAGTTAGTCTTGAAAAAACTACCGTGTTAGGTGATTTTATTTTCCGTTAAATTATATCATATTTGTGCTAAAATAATTTTTTTTTATTTAAATAAGTCGTGTACGGGCCAAGAAATAATGAGTTCAAGTAAAAAAATGAAGTTGGAGTGGCTATTTCCATATTCTACTTTTTATTTGAAAGTGAAAAAGGTGTTTGGTGCAGAATTTGTAATTCTGAATTTATCTGTACAAAACCACATCAGATTGAACGACATGTTAAAGGTCCACAACATTTAGAAAAGATGCAAAGTTTTCCGGGAACATCGAAATTAACAGAGTCAGAACATGTATCAAACGCAGAATTCTGCATGGATTTGTGTGAAGCCTTTATTGCAGCTGATATTCCTCTTTATAAAATAAATCATAGGACTATAAGGACATTTTTGGAAAAACACTGCCACACAAAAGTACCGGACGAATCAACTCTGCGTAAAAACTATGTTGATAAGGTCTATTTGAAAACTATGGACAAAATACGACACAATCTGGAAGGAAAGAAGTTATGGTTTAGTGTTGATGAAACCACTGATATCAAGGGAAGATACGTTGCTAACATTATAGTTGGACCTTTAAGTAATCACGAACCGGAAAACTCATATTTAATTAACAGTAAATTTCTTTCTAAAACCAATAGTGAGACAATAACAGAGTCTGTAGTAGAAAGTATTACTTCACTATTGTCAGCCACTAGTATTCAGGAAAGTGTTGTTTTGTTTCTTTCGGATAGTGCTGCATATATGCTAAAAGCAGGACGTCAGTTAAAAGAACATTTTCCCAAATTGCTTCATTTGACATGTTTAGCTCATGCCCTACATAGAATATGCGAAATGATACGTAACTTTTATCCAGTTATTGACACTTTAGTTAGCGAAGTAAAAAGATTTCCTTAAGTCACCTGCGCGTATTACGACATTTAAAGATATGTTTCCTAATGTCGCATTACCGCCACAACCTGTTATTACAAGGTGGGGAACATGGTTATCAGCGGTTTCATATTACCATATAAATTACAATGTGGTAA
>JAHBCN010006975.1:0-46070 GCA_019359885.1 Listronotus oregonensis
TCGAATCTTTATGTTTTTGTGTCTATTATTTTAAAATATTAGGTTTAAAAGTAGTAGTTTTATTATTAACACTAAAATCTTGACTTCCATTGTTTTTTGTTAATTTTATTGGTCCACGACGTTTTGGCTAGTGATTTATCTCTAACCGTTTTTAAGTAAAAATGTGTTAAAACACCGCTTCTCTTGAGATCAGCAAAGTTAGGCATTGCCAAACACGGTTAGTATTTAGATGAGTGACCACCGTAGGTGTAGTTTGGAATCCACGTTAAACTTGCGTTTCCACGTCTGGAGTGCATTACCCATTAGACGTTAATTGAAGTAGTTTAATGGGAGAAGTTTCTTATATAACGACCGGGAGCACTACGTGTTTGTCTAAAAGAAACTGCACAATGCAACATCTGCATTTCTCGATTCCTGGATGCTGTTAACGAAACTTGAAATAAATGGGGTAAGGATCTAAAACCCCCTGCACCTACGGCACCTAGTAGAAAAAAAGAAATAAAATTAATAACATACTTAATATTTTTTTCAAAATATCAAGCAGTGATAATAGTTCTTTCTTCTTATTTAATTTTTTTTAAGGTAACAAAAAATAAAAATTTTTCCCTTTTTTTAAAAATTATCTTTTTAAAAAACCCAATAATTAGGAAAAAATTTTTTACATTATCGACCGAGGTGGTAAAACGCTTGAGGGGAAAAGGGGTTAATTATTTAAAAATTTCCCAATTTTTTTTTTAAAATGTTAAAATTTAATTTCCCTAAAAATTTAAATCCTTCCTTTTTTTAAAATTTAATTTTTTTTAGGTAAATTAAGGATTTTTTGGGTGATTTAAAAAAAAAAATAAAAAAAATTTTTGTTTTTTGGGTTAAAAAAAAAGAAAAATCTTTAATAATATATCACTTTTTGCCGTTATCGGCTAAGAAAAATTTTTTCATCTAACCGCTAAGCTTAATCTTCCGGCTTATCAGAGATTTTGTATACTATTTTATAACCAGAAAGTAAAACAAATAGACAGGGTGGTTAATTTATGTTTAATTTAAAAAACCTTTTTAAAAAATAAAGATATACACCGGTTTAAAATTTAAAAATAAATAACAAATGTATTATCATTCCATATTTTGGATTTCTAGGACAAAAAATAATCCGCTTTTGTTAATAGACCAAGAGGGCTCTATTTTGAAAATAATTTTATTTAAATCATACCAAATCACATCCTCATGTTGAGGCCACTTCCAGTGTTTCCCAACTTTTCCTGGCTTTTTTTAGAAAAGTTTAATTTGTGTTCTCACTAAACCTGAAAATTTTTTTTCTTTTTTAAAGATAACATTGTCTCCTTCTTAAAAACCACTTGTTAAATTTTCTGTTATTTAAAGAAAAATTTCTAATTTTCCTTTATTTTTTTTTTTAAAATTGTTTTTTTTATAATCTCATAAAAACCCCCGTCCCGTTTTTAAACCCTTTAAAAACTTTTGATTTAATTTTTTTTTAAAGCTATTTTTACTATTTTTAAGAGCCTTCCGTTTTCTTTTTTGATTTACTCTTTTTTGGTTCTTTTCTTTTTCCGAATTCGATTTTTGGATACTCAATAAACTCGTCTGATATTGCGACGGTTGGTGTCATTTTTTTGTTAATCGTTTTGAGATAAATTTTTCTTTTTTGGAAAAAAAGCGTTTTTAAATGGCGTTAAATATTTTAAAGGTGTTACTACATAATCGGATATATTTATATCTCTTTTATTTTCTGTTTTTGTTTAATCTGGAGGCGTTTTTAAGCAATCGGGATTTGCGCTTTTCCCCAAGCTTTTTGGTAAAAAAAGAAAAAAGTTTTTCCTACATTCTGTTCAATATCATTTACTTTTTTATAGGCTTCTAAACCAGTTTTGTTTTAATCGAATATTTCTTTTTCGTTTTTATTCACTAGTTGTTTCTCAGTTTAATTAAGAAGAGTGTCAGTGCTTGTAGCTACATGATTTAGAGATGCTGAAGGATTTAAATGTTTAACAGAACTAAAATCTTTAAAAAAAACTTGGGTGTCAACAAGATATACGTTTTCGGACGTATCAATGCAATTAAGACTTTCAAAGGGATTTAGTACATCTATTCTGAGAATCTGAATTTTACTGTTATTAGTAGTTTCATTTGATTTTGAAATTTCAAAATTATTTTGTAGCTTTCTGATTTTATATAAATAAGCAATTAAATAAATAAATAAATATATAAAAACTTAATTTTATATGGATTTTTACTGCAACACACAATATTATTTTAAATTCACTTCGGCAACCTAGCAGCATTAAATTTTATTCATAAAAAACCTTAGAACAAAATTTTGCAAAAATTATAGGTTTATATGGATAAAATTTTCCAAAAACTGTGCAGCAATTTCCTAAAATGCTACTTGGGTTCTTATGGGCGGTAGTTTTCAATAATTCGTAAATTGATGATTGGAAAATGTATTACCGCCAACCCTTTGGGAAAGCCCTCTATAAAAATTTTAATAAACAGTTAATATGTAAACCAATATTATTATTTTTATTATATTTTGTATTTTTGTTAAAAAACAAATTTAAAATTTAAAAAGAAATCTAAATTTACGTAAATCGGGCTATTGCAATTTACATGAAGATGAAAAATATTATTGTATAACCGGCCTATTTTTGCTCCTTTTTTTTTTTAAATAAAAATATGTTTTCTTAATCCTATTCTTTAGCCAAATGTAAAATTATCTAAATTTTTTTTTTCTTTTGGGTCACAAACGTACTTTTTTAAAAGACATATGTTTTTTTAATTACACCTCTTTTTAGTATTTCGGGAAAACATATTTTACCCCTATTATAAAAAAATATGACCGGTAATAATTTTTTTTAAATTTTTTTATGTACATTCTACCTTAATAAAACACATGTTTTTATTATTACACATATTAAAAAGATAATTAAAAATAGTTGCTATTATTTGCAATTCCGGTCAATAAGGGGTTAGATCGGGGTCCCAAAATATTAATCTATTACCGGCCCTTTTTTTAATTTTAGACATTTTTCCCTTTTTAAAAAAATTAAATAAAATGAGAAAATGTTAGTAAACCTTGTATAACAGGTAAATTGAATATATTTAAATATTTTACCTTAATTTAATACGGTTATACATCCTTAATACATAACGTCAAATTACTAATCAAAAAGGAGAAAAAATTTTGAAAGAACTGCAACATTTGACTCTTTAAGACTGGCTTCTGCTTTTACGCGTGCCAGCATTCTACTCTTTTTTTTGCGTATTTTGATTAAATTTAAAAAAGTTCACCAGACTTGACTCCATTGCGAATTTTGCGCGGCAAATATAAATAAATTAAGGTAAAGTTGATTTATCTATTTATGCCGAAAAATTTCCTTTTTGATTTTGCATGAGCCGGGAATCCCCCCTTTTTCCTTTTTAAAGTGGTCAGCACTGTAAATAACTATTGGATAACATTACAAATGTCAGAAAACTTTAAAAAAAAAACCCCCCAGGTAAAATCGGCGGAATTTGGAATGTTTATAATTTTAAGTTATTCAGTGGGGCTTCATAATTTAAAAACTAGGGGACGACAAAATGATGCCCATAATTAAAAATCACCCTTGGAAAAAATTTAAAAGTCGGGGTTTTTCCAAATTTCACTTTATACTAATTTATACTTTTTATTTAAAGGCTTTAAGCCATTTTTCCCTATTCACAATCCCAGAAGACTACACAGACATTAAAGTCTGTTGTTTAAAAATTTAGCAATGGACTTAGCAATTTTGTTAACAACGGTTTAGAATTTTTAAACCCAGTCAGATTTTGACAGGTTGCCTATAAAATCATAAATACTTTGCAAACATTCAAAAACCGTTGTTAACTTTTAACAATTTAAGTCCATTGCTAAATTTACAACGGACATCACTGGCGTAAGTCTATTAAAAGAACCTTTTTCTTTTAAACTACATATATTAAAAATTTAGCAAAAATAGGAAAAAAACCCCCCGGTACACGGCGCATAAGTTTTTTTTTTTTCCCTTTGTCACGTCAAATTTAAAAGTTGTTTGGCTAAGCCCGAAACCCGAAGGGCGTTCGGCTAAGCGGGCAATTTAAATTCAACACCTTTGGAAATGTATAAAATTTGCAGTTACTTTTTCTGTCAGTATTCTTACATTTAACTACACAAAAACTGTTATGCGCCATTTTCAGTATTTTTATCTAATTGCTTACATTTAAATCAAATGATTTAACGAAAATTTGACCACAGCGAGCGCTGCAATCGATTCAGCTGTCACCACCATACACTTCGCTTTCTGCAAATAGATTATTTTAATTATAGGCTTTATCTTTTTGACAAGTGATTTGTTTGCCAACTATAAAGTTATTGATACGCCTAACTCTTCTAATAGACGTTACATTTTTGACAAGTATTATTTAATCATAGTGTTCAATTTTCTACCTGCTTTAATTTTTTTGTTAAAATATGAAGTAATGTTAGTACTCTATTATTGTTTTTGTTATTTCTGGTTAATTTAGCTAAATGGTTAAACCGTTTGAAAGTAAAACTCTAAACGACTATAAATTAGGTATTCCACAAAATAACACACGTGCCAGACTTGGATGTTGGATGTTCGTAAATATACGTCAAAAGCAATCACGACATTTAGTAAATGTTTTTCCTTAGCAAGACTTTTTATATTTATAAATTGTAATGATACAGTTAGTTAAAAAAAAGCTTAAATTTTTTATTTCTATAATAAAAGAAAATTACTTGACAAGCAGAAAATTATAGGAAGCAAAAATAATATCGTTGGAAACTTCTTATTTGGTGAGATTTAAAGGATTTTGTAACCTAATTTAAAAAGTTTTTAATATTTAATTAATATTTTCGTGTGTGTTACATCCATATCCAATTTCATAATTCTAAAGGCTATGATTTCATTTTATATTAAAAGGTATATATATATATATATATATATATATATATATATATATATATATATATATATATATATATATATATATATATATATATATATATATATATATATATATATATATATATATATATATATATATATATATATATATATATATATATATATATATATATATATATATATTATTGTTTAGTTATGTGTATGGTATGTAAATTAATTAGATTTTCTTAAATTAAATCAGATTGAGATTGTTATATTATAATAACTATCACAATATATTTTTTTGTTTGTGGGGCGCTGATTTTTTTGCTCCGACTGTATAGACGCTTACCTCAGGTGAGTTCAGTATTCAACAGAGCCTTACGAACCTATATAAATAAAAGACTGATAAATGTTTGACACATTTGTTTAAAAAAATATTTATGATAAAACTTGAATATGAAATAGTTATCAAATTATGTAAGTACTTATCAGGATATCTACACTATTACATTAATTAAAACCTTTGTCTTATATAATTAAAACAATATAAATAAACTTTTATTATAATATTTTTCTATTATTATTATTATTATTTTATAATTCGTTTCGAAGAATTTAGAAAATTAAAAAAAAATATAAAAATGTATTTGATTCGATTAGTTTGTCTATACTGAAAATTTATTTATTTATTTGTTTAACTTTTAATTAAAATTATTTGTTCATTATTATAATAAAAATTTATTTGGTCCAAAAAATTTATTAAAAAAAAAATAAATTTTTAAAAAACAATATCTGTTCTAAGTCTGACGTGTCCTTTTCTCCTAGCGGCGAAATCTTATTAACCTTATTCGGTTTTAAAATGTTATTCTAAGTTACCTGTTTGTTGTTACAAAACTGAAGTTCCTTCTAAGTAGAAAAAAAAGATATAGATAATATTTATACAAACGGGCCCACGATGTCTTCTAGAAAGGTTTATTTGAACTGGACTATCAAAAACCATCAGCTGAGCAACATTGGCACTTTAAAATTTTTTTCTAACGTTGACGAATTTTTGCCCCCCTTTTTTTGTGTCATGGAAATCGGCACAGATTTTATGTAATTTGTCACTCCCCTCCAGGAAAATTTGGGATTATATTTACTTTGAATTGATTTTTTTTTTTTATACACTTTACTTAATTTTACTTTCTTTAAACATAAAACTTTGGAAAAAAAAAAATGTATCAACTTTTAGGTTATGTCTAGCACTTAGCTATGAAACCGCTTTTTTTTTTGTTTTTTTTCGACCCCTGAGGAGCGTGTTACTTTAGCGACTGAATTTGACTAATCCCCCGTTTTGGGGGGTTAATTCGTTTATATACCCCAAGAACAATGGCCCACTATTTTAGGTAACATGGGCCTTTCCAGGCACCAAGATAGAATTTTAGGGGACAAATAGGGCAATTTTAAATAAAAAAATTTTTTTAACTTTGTTACTAAGCCTTACTTTGCTGTTATTATTGGGAGCTATAATCTCATTTTTTGATATTTAGAAAATTTAATGCTCTTTTAATGGTGTATTATGGCACGTCATAGTAAGCTTATCTTTTGTGGTGATTTAAATATAGATTATCTACTGAAAATAATATTAAACAAAAGTTTTGTGACCTGCTTCATTCTTTTAGACTTACTTTTAACCACTTCAGAGCCCACTAGAATTTTTACTAATAGGAAGGTGTTACAAGTGTCTCCATAGTAGATTAGTATTAAAAAACTTAAACAGCGAACTGTATAATTGCAAAATCTTCAATCCACACATAAACGATCATCTAGCACACCTGATGGAGTTCTCGATAACAAGTGGTGAAATTGCCACACAAAAATATACACTATAAAAAAAAAAAAGGAAGATGCTTATCAAAAAGTAATATCCAGGATTTACTAGTCTTATAAAACGACAGAACGGGAGTAATATTTTAAACTATTATGAAGGGACAATAGGTGGAGCGAATTTCTGGATACTATAAAGTAATGTCTGATTGCTCCTGTCCTGTTAAATTACATACTGTAAGTACATTTAAGACCGAAAACTGGTATAATCCCCAATTAGCGCAAAGTTAGAGTTAGTTGGATTGTATTGGTTACAGAAACATACCGGTAGTGTAGAAATTTGAGGTACAAACAGGAAAAAGGGAATACAAAAATCAGATTAAAAATGAAAAAAAAGTTACAATAAAAAGTATCTCTAACTCTGGGAAAAAAAAAGTAAAACAATATGGACAATTGTAAATACCCAACTTAACAGGCAAAAAACTAATCACTAGTCTATTCGTTTACAATAAATGATGAAGTAATCACTAAACCCAGCGACATAGCGAACATTTTGGGAAAAACCCTTTTAGCAGTGTCTCAGAAAAAAAAAAAAAAAGATAAGTATGGTAAAAAAATTTGTACCACGTGTTCAGAAACCCAATATTGAAAAACCCCAATAGCCGTTGCAAATACTAATGAGATTGAGATAAGAAATATAATATGCTGCCTTAAAAAAAAGACCCCGCAGGCACTGACGGCATAAATTCTAAATTACTTTTTAAATCTATTGGTCAGATGATTGGCAGTACTTTGAGTGATCTTATAAACCTGTTTTTCAGAGGGCGTGTTTCCTTGGGGGTCCTAAAAAACCCCCCATAATTCCAGTTTACAAAAAATTATAGAAGCAATATAAACAACTACAGACAAATCTTTGCTTTCTATATTTTCCAAAGTGTTGGAAGAAGTTGTTCATCGTTCCGAATAATAGATTTTGTCAGTAAGTACTGCATTGTTGAAAATGCCAGCATGGCTTCATTCCTGGAAAATCTACGGAAACTGCATCATTTAATCTCTTGAATTTTATTTATGAAAACTAGATCAGGGAAAATACGTTGTTGCCCTTTTTTGACCTGTCAATTGCTTTTGATACAGTTAATAAATCTTTTCTTCTGACAAAACTATATAACATGGGCATACGAGGTTCTCTACTTTTAAATGGATTGACTCTTATATGACCGGCCGGAAAATGATTGTAAAATATGAGGATATTTTCTCTGATACCAAATCATAAAGCTTTTTGGGGGCCACAAGGATCAGTCCTTGGGGCCCTTATTTTATTTTATATGTAAATGATGCTTCCCAAACCCATCTAAAACCAATCATTTAACAATGTATGCAGATGATTCAACGGGTGTTGTGGTGTCTGATGACTTATCGGAGCTTAGCGCCAACATAAGAAGGGCACGATTTTTTAATTATGGTGTAGAAAGAATAACTTAACCTTAATACTGATAAGACTGTTATTGTTAACATGCATATTCGTAAGCCCGTGCCAGAACAATTTTTGTTGCGAACAATATAGAGGCCTCAAGTACTGTCAAGTTTTTGGGCATCTACCTGATTCAACCTGTTCTTTTGATGCAACATTGAACACGTTTGTGAAGTTAAACCCCTGCTTATTTTGCTATTCTTAAATTGAAAAATACCTTGAGTGAAGCGAGTTTAATGGCCGTATATTATTCTTTTGGGTTACAGTTTTTTACATATAATTTTGATCATCTGGGGTTGCAGTAGTCTATGTGAAAGGGTGTTAATAGCTCAGAAGAGAATATTGAGACTAATTTTAATATGGATATGTGGAACGTGCAGATCGACTTTTGTTAATAAGCAAATTTTGACTTTTCCATGTATTTATATATATATAAATGCATTACGTTTTTAACAAAAATAGACATTTATTTCAGATTTTAAATTCAAATAATGGTACACGAATGAAGGATTTGCTTCTTATCCCTAACATAAGACTTTTTTTTTTTTTGAGGATTCCCATCTATAACTGTACAAAACTGTACAACAGTCTGGCTCCAGGTCTGAACCTCCGGGGTGTTAAATTTAATAAAGCAGTAAAGAAGTTTCTCATTGGGGAGCCTTATTCCGTGGGAAGAGTTTATTGAAAACCGAAGACCTTAATTTTGGGCCCACTTAACTATTGTTGATTTTGTGTTTATACTGTAAGCGACTATTCCACTTGGTATTGTTATTCAGTGTACAGCAATTATATGTGATGTCTAGCTGTAATTATAGTTTTTATATTTATTTTATTTATTAAACTTAACTTTGTATATTTTGTGTTGTGTGTGTATGTAATTAATTTCTTTATTAAGTTTGACTTTGTATTTTATTATGTACTCTACAACAATCATTATGTATTTGTTTGAATATATAAATTTATGTGTGACAAACCTATGTACTACAATGTACCAAACTGGCAATAAAAGCTATTCTGTTCTATTCTATTCTATTCTATTCTAAAGTTATATAAGTTTCATTTTGATCTTGTCCCAATTATTTTCATGTAAACAAATTGATGTCATCCTTTCTGACTTCCTATATTTTAATATTTTTATATTTTTCAAATAAACCTCCGTTTAAATCTTATAACTAATACTAAATCTAAATAAATGATAATTTTACACATCTTTTATGACTAATTATAAGCTTTATGCTTTTATATTAATTCCACAATATGGGCTTAATAAGCTCGATTTTTGTCTTTTAACGCGTCCCGCACTATACGCGAAAATTAAAGTATTTATTTTTACTTTTTCCTTAAATATATTTATATCATGAGAAAGATGGTTTCTTTCCCTATCTTTTGATATATAGTTTGTTAGGTTTTTTATTACGGTCAGTTTAAAACTTCTTATAGCATCATTGGATACCAAAAGCACTGTTTCACCAATTTTTTAAAATTGTCCTTTTCCTTATTAAAATCCAAACACTTTTGTTATTATGCGGTCAAAACTTAGTTTAAACTTAAATCTACTTTATCTAACTAAATCTAATCCTAATAGTAAGTAATTTTCCATGAGTCGATCATTATTGGTTTTGCCTAGGTTTTTATGCATTAATGTTTATTTTGGTCAGAATTTTCAACCTGATAGTTTCCAATTTCTTGATTATATTATTTAATTGTTATTTTTTTTATACATTTGGCCTTCCACTCACCTTTTTGTTTTAAACAGTCAAGAACATTTTTCTCCGATATTTTCCGAAGTGAATTTTATTTTTTTTGTGTATTTAAAGTTTGCAAAATGTCTCATTCTGTTTATCATTGGTACCTTATGCCTTTTTTTTTTTGGGTTTTTAAACCAATTTTTATATTTATATGACCCATTTTACCCTTGAAATTTATGTTTCTTTTATGTTTTTCCCTTTTTTTATATTTTATAATAAAAATTTTTATTTAATATTTTTCCATAATTTTATATATATATATATATATATATATATATATATATATATATATATATATATATATATATATATATATATATATATATATATATATATATATATATATATATATATATATATATATATATATATATATATATATATAATAAATTTTTTTATAATAGGTGTTTAAATTTTTATTTTAAATTTATTTATATTTCTAAAACCCTGGATATTGGGGAAAGATTTGCTTTTAAACGGGGGTGTTTTAAAATCACTTTTTTATTTCCCTTTTACATGTACAAAATTTTTTTTTCTTTTAAAGGACTTTTTAGATCAGTAGCGTTCATGCCGGTAAGTTCTTATTTTTAGCGAAGAAAACTATACGCCACTGGTTTTCGCAAAAATTGGTATTGTTTTCTTAAAGCCAGTTTAACTCTGCTTAAAAAGTACTTCCTGGACTTTGTCGTCCTGACTTACCGTTTTCGAAATAAAAATTAATTTATTAATCCGTATAAGCTGTTTTCGCCGGAGACCTCAAATATTTCGAGGGGGCAGAAGAAATATTCGAATGCGATTTACAGCATGCATTAACGCAAAGGGAAGCCATTTACAGCATTTGATCTAAAGTTAAAATCGAATACATAATTCCTGAACAATTAGTACAAATAAAATATTAAAATTATAAATAAAACATGAAACAGCTAAGTGTACTTTTAGTTTTATTTCGAAAACGGTAAGTCAGAACAAAAAAGTCCAAGAGGTACTTTTTAAGCATAATTAAAATGGCTTTAAGAGAGCAGTACAATTTTTTAGAAAAACCAGTGGCGTACAGTTTTTTTCGCTAAAAATAAGTACTTACCAGCACAAACACCACTGATCTAAGTGCCTTAGAAAACAATTTTGTACATGTAAATGTGACCTATATTTATACATTTACGTGTACAAAAACTCATTTTAATATCTCCACGAGTTTTCGAGAAATGTAAAATAAACTATAAAAGACAAAAAACTTTAATCACCCTGTATCAAAAACGAAGCATTTCCGGACCCATGTTTATATATTTTGGGTGATTTCTTTTAAATTAATTTAAATAATTATTGCGTGTGATACAAAATACAAAAAATTTTTATAGGACAATTATTATTTTACATCGATCTCCAATTTTATAACTCAAATGGTTATGATTGCATTTTTATAATAATGGTTAATATTTTAAAATCACTTTTTGCTACCTTTATGATAATACATGATTAAATATCATCTATTGCGATGATTCTTTAGTATTATAATTTGTATATACATGTGTTGGATCTAACCCTTATATTAAAATCTCGGGAATTTAGGAGATAAGATTTGGTTAAATACAGCAAAGTTCTGCTTGGTTTTTTTCCTCATTTTGGTGACAAAAAAAATACTTACGCGTATTTGTTTGCCAAATCCCTATCGCAAAAAGAATATTTTTTATACCATATTTTAAATTAAAAAGCTTTCTTTCAGCAATATAAACAGCCGGTTAATAAAGCCTTAAGACACTTGCCAGATTCCAAACAAAAACTAGGTTACTCAATTTTATATTAAGAGTAATTTATTTGACAAGCAGAAAAATATAGAAAGGGAAAATAATTTTGCTGCAATCCTCTTTTTTGATATAATTTAAACACTTTTTTCACTTAGTTTTAAAGAAATATATGAAATTAAATAATAATTGCGATTCAAATAAATAATTTAAATAGGAAAATTATAACAATAAATCAAATTTTTATAATTCTAAGAAGTATGATTGTTTTTTATATGAATGGTTATTATTTAAAAATAACTTTTTGGTACCTTTATTATACATGCATAAATTTCATCTATTGTTTTTTTTTTTTTTTTTTAATTAGGAATTGCTTAACCGCGGAAGGGTTTTTACGAAAGTCATTGTTTATTTAATTTTGTAAACTTATTATACCATTTTTTTTGATTTTTAAAAATTTAAAAACTTTTGTTAAGTTTTTAAATTTATTAAAATCTAAAAGGGACATCGCCTGTTAAAAAAGCTATAAGACATTTGCCAGATTCTTATAAAGAAAACTCAAATTAGTGATTTTTCTATTAAGAGCATTTTATTTGACAAGCATAAAAAATAAAAAGTGAAAATAATATCGCTGTAATTTTCTTTGTCCGTGAAATTTAAAAGATTCTGTTACTAAGTTTATAAAAATGGTATGTAATAAAATAATAATTGCGACTAAAATTTTAAAAGGAAAAAAAAGCTTTTGGGCCAATTTTTATAATTCCAAAGGGGTATGATATATATATATATATATATATATATATATATATATATATATATATATATATATATATATATATATATATATATATATATATATATATATATATATATATATATATCATACCCTTTGAATTATAAAAATTGATACTGTTTAAACTATAATTTTTATTAAATGTATTTATACTAGTCCAAAATTTCTGTCAATGACGCATCGCTTTCGCTTTTAGAGTGCCCCGGGTTGTGTGGGGTCAGGAGAATCAATTCCAGTGGCGTATCCATTTTAGAAAAAAAAATGATAAAATTTCGTCAAAAAATGAAAATATTTTTTACAAGCAAAATTATTTTCTCACATTTTCATCAACCCTTTAAGTTAGTAATAAGCCTTTTTATTTTGGTATTATTCGGATTAATGAAAAAAGTAATTTTTTGCTTAATTTTGCACACCTCCTATTTTGAGGTCAAAAAACACAAATTTGGGGTTTTTTATCGATTTTTCAACGTTTTTCCAAAAAATACATTTTTTACTTTAATTTTACCTTTCTGATTTTATTTTGCTACATAAAAAAAATAATAAAATTTTAGTCTTAACATAAATTAAAAACGATGTAAAGCAGAACGATAGACAATCCAAGTTACACCGACTTGCCAATTCACCACCGATCTTGCAATTTCAATATTAAATACTATATTCACACGCATTGCTTCATTAAAAATATCCACTATATAAGGAACACGAAAGCTCTGAGATCATCAGCTTTTTAGAATCCAATAACTATTTCGGGTCTTTCGTGTTCCCTATTTCGATTTCCATATCGAGAATATTTTTGATCAAACATTGCGGGTCGAGCGAAGCAAGGTTCGCATACCTTATAAAAAAGTCATAAAGAAACTATTACAACCTGGTAACAGGTCAACATTTTTAGAATTTCGAGTTGAATTCGGACGTAAACGTTTTACCTACTTTTTATTGAAAATTAAGGGTTTTTTCCTTACTTCTTAAGTGTTTTTTTAATATTAACATAGTATGAGTTTTTAAATATGTTTTCGTGCAAATGACAAATTTAAAGGAATATGTCGTAAAATGGAATTAAACAATTCAATTATTATTATTTTTAAATACTATAAGAGGCAGCCAAAAACAGCTTCTGATTCATGTTTAACAATCGAAAAGTAAAAGGGAAAAAAAAATAACGAAAAAAAAGCATTTTCCAGTATCCGAATAATTACTAATATTGATTTTTTTCCTTTTAAAACTCCGAATACCGTACGCGAAAAAAATTTTGTTAAAGTTGCACATATCTCTGCAGCATCCAAAGTGGTTAGTTCTGGATTTCCCTTTCCGAATCCCATGGTAAACATTTTTAAACATTATTCGTTCTTTAACGTTAACTGAGTTTTTTTTTTAAGCGGATAACTAGTTAAAGGTTGGTTAATAAATTTATAGTTTACAGAATTAAAACACTTTTTAAAAACACTAAATCTTTATATACAATTATATACACTAAATAAGGTAAACTATTATAAAATTGGCACAAAACAATATCTATATACTACAATTATTAGAAATTTATAATATTTTTGAAAATACCCTGTATAGCAATTAAAATTTAAACTTATAAAATCTGCCCATAATCAATAATAACTAAATAAAATCATCGAACAGCACGAAAAACCCCGTCGATACGCTTATTTTCAAGTTCTTCAAGTTGTAAACTAAGGAATTTTGTTGCCACTTTTATTGTCTTTCGATAACAATGATTTCAATACATATTGGCGTGCTATTTTTAAATGCGATCGCTGGCTGGTGATTTATTCTTGCGAATTATGACAACGTGGCGATGAAACTTTTTGGGCGGTTCACTGTTATTTAAGGGGAAAAGTATATCATAGGCTTAAAAAACATTTACTAGTGTTAGATTTTTATTCAGCCGCTTCGTCGGTTGGGTGGCCGGTATTAAATGAGTCACTGACAGAAATTTTGGACTTTAGGTATAGTCGCAATTATTATTTTATTACATACACTTATAATAAACTTAGTAACAGAATCTTTTAAATTTCACGGACAAAGAAAATTACAGCGATATTATTTTCACTTTTTATTTTTTTATGCTTGTCAAATAAATTGCTCTTAATAGAAAAATCACTAATTTGAGTTTTCTTTATAAGAATCTGGCAAATGTCTTATAGTTTTTTTAACAGGCGATGTCATTAAAGTTTATAAATATAAAAAGTCTTGCTAAAAAAAGCTTTTTAAGTTAGAAAACAGCAAAAAAAATACGCTATAGTATTTTTTATACAAAATTAAGGACAGAACAATGCAGATCTTTGCGTATTTAACCAACTCTTTTTCCCTTAAAGTTTTCTAAGATCTTCTTAGTGTTAAGGTTCAAGTTAACATAGGTATATAAAAAATTATAACACGAAATTAGCAAAGCAATAGATGAAATTTATGCATTTATAATAAAGGTACCAAAAGAAGTTTTTTTGAATAATAACCATTAATATAAAAACAAACATACTCCTTACAATTAAAAAAAAAAAATAATTTATTGTTATAATTTTCCTATTTAAATTATTTATTTAAGTCGCAATTATTATTTAATTTCATATATTTTTTTAAAACTAAGTGACAAAAGTATAAGGGTTAGATCCAACACATGTATATACAAATTATAATACTAAAGCATTAAAGCAATAGATGATATTTAACCATGTATTATCATAAAGGTAGCAAAAAATGATTTTAAAATATTAACCATTATTATAAAAATGCAGTCATAATCTTTTGAGTTATAAAACTAGATCTATATATATATATATATATATATATATATATATATATATATATATATATATATATATATATATATATATATATATATATATATATATATATATATAAATATATATATATATATATATATATATATATATTAATATATATATATATATATATATATATATATATATATATATATATATATATATATATATATATTATATATGTATATATATATATAATATATATATATATATATATATATTCTAAAAAAAAATGTTTTTTACATAACAAGCAGAAAACAAAAAGGGCAAAAATTTTAGGGGTACAAAAGGATAAAAGCATAGGTAACAATTACCCGTTAATATAAAAATGAAATAAAAAACCCTTTTGAATTATGAAATTGGATATCGATGTAACACACACACACGCAAATATTTATTAAATATTAATACCTTTTTAAATTAGGTTACAAAATCCTATAAATTGGTCGGAAGGACCACGGTCGATAGCCTTTTGAATTATTATATTATTGTCTATTATAGTAATTCAATAAAGAACGTTAAGTAAGTAAGTAAGTCTCACCAAATAAGAAGTTTCCACTGATATTATTTTTGCTTCCTATAATTTTCTGCTTGTCAAGTAATTTTCTTTTATTAAAAAAATAAAAAATTTAAGCTTTTTTTCAACTGACTGTATTATTACAATTTATAAATATAAAAAGTCTTGCTAAGGGAAAGCTTTTAAATTTAAAAAGGGAATAATGTGGAACATAAAATATTATATTTTTGATATTTGGCAATCATAGACCTGTTTAGGTTTGGATATCTTTAATATAAGAAACATTTAAGTACAGTTTAAATACTAAAATATGTATTTTGTGATAAAGCGTATTTTATCATTAGAATTCTATAATAAATCATTCTCATCAATGTAGATAGAAAATTCCCACTTTGTTAGGTCGTCTTGTTTACTATAGTTAATATTCATGCTTAGATATAACCAATAGCTTGAATAAATATAGTCAAATTCTGCATTGTTCTTTTCTTCATTTTGGTAAAAAAATACTTACCGTTATTTTTTTTTGCCAAATTCCTACCACAAATTTTATATTTTGTATACCATATTCTCTTCTATTAAATTAAAAAGCTTTCTTTTAGCAAGGCTTTTTACATTTATAAAATGAAATGACACAGCCAGTTGAAAAGCTATAGAACACTTGCCAGATTTTCAAAAGAAAGCTCAAATTATTTATTTTGATAATAAGAGTAATTTACTAGACAACCAGAAAAATATAGGAAGTAAAAATAAGATAGCTGTAATCTTCTTTGACTATAATATTTAAAAAATTTGTAGTTTAGTTTATAAAAAGTGTATGTAATAAAATCCTAATTGCAACTGAATAATTTTAATAGGAAAACCATAGCTTTACAATAATCTCAATTTTTATAATTCCAAAGGGTATGATTACATTTTTTTATATACTATAGAGCTGTTTAGGTTTGGATATTTTTAATATAAGAAACATTCAAGTACAGTTTAAATACTAAAATAGGTATTTTGTGATAAAGCGTATTTTATTATCAGAATTAATATGATGATAATAATAAATCATTTGATCAAAGTAGATAGAACATTCCCAATTTGTTAGGTCGTCTTGTTTACTATGGTTAATATTCATGCTTACTATTTTTTTGCCAAATTTCTACCACCAATATTATATTTTGTATACCATATTATCTTCTTTTAAATTAAAAAGCTTTCTTTTAGCAAGGCTTTTAACATTTATAAATTGAAATGACACAGCCAGTTAGAAAAGCTATAAGACAGTTGCCAGATTCTCAAAAGAAAGCTCAAATTATTCATTTCGATAATAAGAGTAATTTACTTGACAAGCAGAAAAATATAGGAAGTGAAAATAAGATAGCTGTAATCTTCTTTGGCCGTGTAATTTAAAAGATTTTGTAACTAAAGTTTATAAAAAGTGTTTGTAATAAAATACTAATTGCGACTGAATACTTTTAATAGGAAAGCTATAGCTTTACAACAATCTCAATTTTTATAATTCTAAAGGGTATGATTGCATTTTTATATATACCATAGAACTGCTTAGGTTTGGATATCTTTAATATAAGAGACATTCAAGTACAGTTTAAATACTTAAATATGTATTTTGTAATAAAGCGTATTTTATCATCGGAATTCTATAATAAATCATTTTGATCAAAATAGATAGAACATTTCCAATTTGTTAGGTCGTCTTGTTTACTATAGTTAATATTTATGCTTAGATAAAACCAATAACTTTAATAAATATAGTTAAGTTCTGATTTGCTCTTTTTTTCGTTTTGGTAGAAAAATACTTAGTCTTATTTTTTTTTTGCCAAATTCCTACCACAAATACTATATTTTGTATACCATATTACCTTCTTTTAAATTAAAAAGATTTCTTTTAGTAAGGCTTTTTACATTTATAAATTGAAACTACACAGCCAGTTCAAAAAGCTATAAGACACTTGCCAGATTCTCAAAAGTAAGCTCAAATTATTCATTTAGATAATAAGAGTAATTTATTTGACAAGCAGAAAAATATAGGGAGTGAAAATAAGATCGCTGTAATCTTCTTTGTCGATGAAATTTAAAAGATTTTATAAATAGGTTTATAAAAAGTATAAGTAATTAAATAATAATTGTAAATAAAACAAATATTTAAAGAGAAAAACTAAAGTTTCACATAAATCCCCATTTTTAGAATTCTTAAGGATATACAGGGTGTTTTCTAATTAAATGGTAATATTAAAAGGGGCGATTTCTGGACCCAATTTAAAAAGAGAACTTTATATTAATGTGTGTCCCAAACGTTTTAACTTTTGAGATACAGGTTGGTAAAATTTCCAAACACAAATCATTTATTATTAATATCTGTAATACACTAAATTTTTTAAATTTAAGCATACATGTACTACGTATTAAAAGGCATTTTTTAGTGTACCACATTTTTTTTTCACCAGTGGCGTTCTTACGGAATTTGTCCTGCCTATTTTGGCAGACATTAATGGTACGCCACTGATTTCTCTTTAAAAAAAATATTTTTGAAATCCCCAAACATTTCTAAGCATCACTTTATAGTTTTTAATCCGATGCACGGTTTACACTTAAAAAAAATAAAAACATGATCATAACAATATCGGTAACCAATATCACCATTCAAAGAAATATATAGATTTAATTTTTCTAGGTGAAGACCGTGCGCCCGACTAAAAGAAGGTGAGCATATTTGATCTCTTGTTTTTTTTTAGTGCGACGTACGGTTTTCACCTAGAAAAACCAGATCTATATATTTCCCTGCATGGTGATATTGTTTAGCGGTATGACCATGCAGAGGAACGGTTTTTATTTTTTTAAGCAATTTTTTTTTATCAATTCGATGAATTGATAAAGACCAAGTAATTAACTTTGCTTCAAAATGATCGGGGCAAAATTATTTTTATTTTAAGAAAAATCAATGTCTACCGAAATATGCAGGTCAAGTTTCGTACAAACGCCACTGAAGGAAATAAAAAAATGTGGTACCCTAAAACGCCTCTTGATACGTAGTACATATATGCCAAATTTCATTGAAATACCTAAAGTGGTATTACAGATATCAATAATAAATTATTTATTTTTGAAACTTTTGCCAACCTGTATCTCAAAAGTTAAGACGTTTAGGACCCTTTAATATTGACATTCAGTTAAAAACACCCTGTATATGCTTTAACATAATTTATTGCTTTAAAGCTTTGATATTATATTGTTTGATATACATACAGGGTGTCCCACTTAAGATGGATACAAGCCAATATCTTGGTTGTTTGTTGAGCGATGTTTTTCATTTTTGGTAGGAGGCTGTATGGTTATAAGGCGCACATTTTGCCCAGGGTTAGAAATGCGATACCTCATAGACGTACGTTTTATTGAGGTTTGATTTTTTTTATTCAAGAGTAAACTACTTATTATTTATTTTAAATCTGATAAATTATCCTCATCCAAGACACTTAAGTTCTAATTTTAATAATATTGATACAGGGTGTTTCATAAAAAAAACATTTTTTATTTTTATTATTATTTTTTTATTAAATACTTTCGATGCTACTAGATAAACAAATGATTTATACCAACATTATAATAATTTAAAACAATTATTTAATTAACAGTTATTTCTAGCAATTGCTATTCACTTTAATTTTTAACAATCATTTATTTACATTTAACTTTAAAAAATATGCTATAAACTTAGATTTAGAAAACTATAATGAACTAGAAGTCCACATCTTCGACCAAACCACCATAATTTCTAATGCGTTTTTCATAAATTTTCCTAATTCTTACGCAAAATTTACAAAATTCTTGTCGAGAAATTTGTTCACATACTCTCGTCTTTATCGAGTTTTTAATTTTTCTAATGTTCATGGAGGGGTTTTATAAACTTTATTTTTGACAGCACCCCACAGAGAGAAATCCAGAGATGTTAGGTCTGGAGACCTAGGAGGCCATGTTACAAAGGGACTATTGCAACCAATCGATTTATCTTGAAAATGTTTATTGAGCCATCTTCTTACAGGTGCAGCATTATGAATACAGACATTATCCCTATAAGTTAATGGCAAATAAAGAACAGCATCCCATAATTCATTTTGCAAGAAAACCAAAAATCTCGCACCGTTTAAAGTCGTAGTGAAAAAGAAGTGTCCAATAATACGGTCTTTTAAAATACCACACCACACATTTACTTTCTCAGAAGATTGATTTTTGCAATTAATTACCCAGTGAGGATTCTCATTACTCCAATATTTAATATTCTAAAATGATACTGTCCCGTTGGTAGAAAATTCGCCTCATCAGTGAATAATATTTTGCCAAATAGACCGTGGTCTTCGTGAAATTTAGCCTGCATAGTTAAAGGTACTCCATTCTTCTTTCATCATCACCTGGTTGTAACGTCTGCAAAAATCTTGGTTTAAACGGTTTAATACCATTTCTTTTCAAATATCTTGAAACACTACTCTTCGTTTCAAAGCCTTTGACTTTTTAATCAACCGAAAATGATTAAAAATTCTTGCATCCTGTGGATGTCCTCTCGACAATTTAGAGCACCATCTCCTACTAATCTTACTATTTCTACTTTTTCTGCTAAACTCAAACGCATATTTATTTATACTGCAAAAATTTTATTTATTTTAACAATGTGACAATGACATCAACAATTTTGACGTGTGTCTTAAAAATCATATTATTTTGTTTCCATGGTCATCTTTATAAACCAGTTGTTTATTTAGTAGCCTTGTAAGTATTTACTTAAAAAAATATTAAAAATAAAAATGTTATATTTTTAATGGCACACCCTGTATCAATATTTATTAAAATTAGAACTTAAGTGTCTTGGATGAGGAGGATTCAATATAATTTAGCAGATTTAAAATAAATACTGTTCTAAAGGTAGTTTACTCTTGAATAAAAAAACCTCATAAAAACGTACGTCTATAAGGTATCGCATTTATAACCTGGGAAAAATGTGCGCCTTATAACCATACAGCCTTCTACCAAAATGAAAAACATCGCTCAACAAACAACCAAGATATTAGCTTGTGTCCATCTTAAGTGGGACACCCTGTATGTTAACTTATACCTTAACTTTGGAATCTATAGGGAGATACAGAACTAATTAAATATGGCAAAGACCTGTAATAAAATACACAATAATACAAATTTACATTCTTTTTATTTTTGATTAAAAAAATCATAAAAACATCTTTAGCAGCCCACTTAATAATAAGATTTTTATTTTTTAAGTAAGGTTATAAATGGATTCAATACACGTCAAAAGTATTAGAATTCTTTATAACGCTGGTTTATATTTTATCCACGTAAAAGCCTAAAAACATAAAGTAAAAATTTTAAATTACAGTTAAAAAATCTTATTCTTAAGACTTTCCTTTTTTATAAGGTAATGATCCAATAGGTTTGATTTTAGGGCTACCAGTGATGTCTCTGCTAGGTATTTCTTAAGAAATATCACAAATTAGCTGCTTAATCCCTGTTAATATTCGGTTAATTTATTTTCTTTAATTTACCGTTTATTATATTAGTTATCTCCTATAAAATAAATCTGACAATACAGTGGAATCAAGTAGGCCGGTAAAACTAATTCAGGATACTCGGTTGGTAAATGCTTTTGCTCCAAAACTTATATAATTACTCTCGGTATATTGGCACTGTAACGAAAGCTCTTTAATAATTTATAATGCAAAAATGTGTATAGTTTGTCTCAAAGTATACCGTGTTAGCTTTTGCCTTCATTTATGGATTATACTTGACGACAACAATTAATAAAACTGCGGATCAGTAGGTATTAAAGGACAGAAGATTAGGGACGGTATCTAATAATATAAAGATTCATAATTTATTGTTTATTTAGGTGGGTATAATCTTAAAATTACATTAAGGAATTAAATCTATGCAAAGTTTTAATGAATTTATAACTATATTATCTATTCATAATTACATTTTAAATCTAAATATCTAAATCTAATTCTGTTTCACTATCGGAGTAATCATTGGAATTAATTGCAATAGGATTTATGTTGTTTTGGATAGAAATGTAAGAGTCTCCAATTTTATAATGTGCTGTACTGAATTTTTCCAGCTCTCAACTGGTATGTTAGTAATTACATTTTTTATCAAATTTATAACACTGGGACTTAAAGTAGGTGTAACATTTTCTGCTCTGATTTTTTATTTTACTTGCTTATGGGGTTAAACATACAGTGATACGGAGAAAGACGTAAGCCTGTTCAGCCAAATTATCACATACATATTGTTTTTTAATTGCATATGAGTTTAGGACTTCAAAAAGTTGCGCTTTTTTGTAACATATTTTAAAATAAATGTAATTTTTTAACAAATAGGTATTCCTGGATTTCAGTTTAGGAACTTGATGAAGCTGGTGCTTTGTGTACCCGACGGCTGTGGTATCTTGAGTTATCTATGACAATAACACTGTTGTTTGGAACATTTTTTAAAAGATAATTTTGAAACCAGTTGAAAAAAGTTCTGCACTTGTAGCCTCATGATAATCCAAGTTAGAATCATTAATATTCTTTGCAGACAACAGCAAGCAGTTTGGGACAAATCGGTCTTCTGAACCAGCGTGTATTATGGTAATGCGTTTTCCTTTATTTAAAGGTGCTTCTGATTGACAGTTTTGACTGGAATCAACCCATCCTTTGGATACTGTGTCGTGTATATTGAACCATGTTTCATCAAGGTAAATTATGGATTTGTTTTTTAACTTATATCTTTTAATTTCTTGGAGGTAATTAAATCTCCAGGTACGTAATTTGTGCGATTCCATAACTATTTGTCTTTTGTCTACTTTGCGATATTTAAATCCTATTTTACAAACAACTCTATGGAGGGTGGCATGGCTAATATTTTTATTGGTTTCGTCTTCGTCTAGCTTCTTTTTCAGTTTATTTAAGGTAGGAACAACTCCGCTTTCATAAAGACAATATATTTTCTTTCTTATTAGGTCCTGATCACTATTGTCTATACGGTGAGATTAAAAATCACTAAGTTTTTTCTTTTGTTCAATTCTTCACTAATAATAATATCCTTTATCGATGATATTGGAGTTTTTGTAAGTAAACAGGTTTCTTTTAAAGCTTTTGTTTAATTAGTCCTCTACTGATTAAATTTGTATACACATTTTTCACAACCTGTTTTGCATCTAATGACAAATGATTTCGACGCGACATAGTTATATTCTTGTAAAACAACTTTTTCGAAACGCACAGTAAAAACGGTTATATAACACGGCCACTAAAAATATTAGCCGAAATATTTATATACCTAATGGTCAATACTTAAGAAATACCTGGCCCACCCCCACCATTATGAAATAATGGGTTTACCCAATAACAATAGGTAATAAAATCGTTAAAGATTTATTGGGGTATTGTCCGTCAAAAGCCATAGCGATATACTTTGAGACAGACTATATAGTATTTTATTTAAGCGGATTTATGATAAATATTAAATTGCATTAAATAAATAAAACATGATTGTTAACTTAGGCTAGTCTACTTAGATAAAGTTTTAAAATGCGCATGGAAACTAAACAAGTTTTCCCGGGTATCTTAAATAAACACCCTAAACACATTTCTTACGAGTCATATCGCCCACTTAAATTTCTTTTAGATATTTCATTGATTTTCTAAAGTGGCAAGATAATTTTATTCACATAAGAATACTCTAAAGCAGTGATTCCCAACCTGGGTTCCGCGAAGAGACGTTTGGGGTTCCACCAGCGATAAAGAAATTAAAAAAATATATATGGTTTTACCATAAACATACATACAAAAAAATGTGATACGTAAAGAAAAAAATATTCAATGTATCGCCCTTGCAATATCTGTCGCCGCCCGCCGCCGCAAATATATCGTGTTGTAACTTGCTGAATATGATTTCGGTCAAAGATCGCTAAGGGATTTTATGCGTCGATTATTTGTCTGTTTTTAATTACGCGTAAGGATAATAGTATTATTGAAGGTGTTCGTTTTAGACCCCTTGTATAGTTATTGTAAAATATTTATTTATTGTGGATAAATGGCTTTTAACCGGAAGTTTAAAGAGAAGACAAGAGATGGAATCAACCCAGGATGACGAAAGTAACGACGAACATGTGAGCAACGTTAATAAAACTAGAAATGAGCCTACGCCTACAACTTCAGGAATTGTTGCTGCTGCAAATAAAAAGGTCAAAATTCGAAAATACTGCCAAGAGTATTTGTCCTATGGTTTTGTTTCTGTTGGAGATTTTAGTGCTCCCAACGGCCAGTGTGTACTGTGTTTTAAAACTTTTAACAACAGCTCATTAGCTCCAGCAAAACTGTTTGTAAGACACTTACAAACAAATCATGTTGAGTACAAAGACAAACCAATAGAATTTTTTCGACGAAAGTTAGGAGAAATGAACAAAAGCCAGAAAAACAAATCTTCTTTAGTAGGCAGGACGTTAATAAAGAAGCATATAAGGCTTCATTTCAAGTAAGTTATCATATAGCTAAGGCAGAAAAATCGCATCCAATTGCCGAAACACTAATAAAACCATGTATCTTAGATGTTGTTGAAACCTTGCTAGGTGGAAAGTTAAGAAATAGTATAAAGATGATGCCACTTTCAAATGATACTGTTCGAAGAAGAATTGATGAAATAAGCAACTACATAGAAAAAACAGTTATCCAAAGGATACAAAGCAGTACTTGGTACTCATTACAACTTGATGAAACAACAGACGTGGCAGGGCTTGCAGTACTGCTTGTTATTATCAGTTATATATACAACAACTCTGCAGAGGAAGAAATGTTATTTTCAAACCATTGACGAACCGTACAACCGGGGAAGAAATTTTTAAGTCAGTAGATTCTTATATCAGTGAAAAGGAGCTTAACTGTAACAAATGTATTAATATTTGCACCGACGGTGCAAAGGCAATGGTTGGTAAATATTCTGGGTTTATTGCACGTGCTAAAAATGTTGTTCCAGAAATTGAAAGTAGCCATTGTGTCATTCATAGACATGCATTATACTCCACTTTTACTAGAAATAACCTTAGAGATAACCCACCATCTTCAGAGCTTACAAGTTTCATTCAACGAATATTTTCCAACTAGAGGAAGATGATTTAAGCTGGCTTCGCAATCCATTCACAGTCGATGTTGAAAATGTATATCAAACTCTGACAGTTAAATAAATTGAGCAGCTTTTTAATATAGCAGTTGATGGAAGCCTAAAACTACTTTTTCCTCAACTAGTTTGAATTTTAACTTAGATGTGGTATCTAGAAATTGCTAACTGCCCGTAAAAAATTACTACCATTTGCTACAACTTACCTGGAAATTGGATTTTCAAAGTATGCTCTTACAAAGATAAAAAATAAGCTCAAGGCTGAAGCAGATACGCATACAACTTTTAAATATTGAACCGATTTTGACAAACTTCTCACCAAACAAGTCAACCATCCCACTAAGCTGAAGAAAATTAAATTTATATTTGTTAATCTTTAAAAAAAAAAGTTTATATGTATTTGTTTGACAGTCACTAATAAAGTTTATTCTAAAATTTTTGTACTTTTTTTTATTTTTATTATAAAATTTGCATGATATTTTTTTAATATTCCCAAAAAAAAATACTTAAAAAATAATTCCAAAATAATTTAATTATAGCACAATTTACAACTACACCTAGATAGTTTTCCACGAACTTGTTTTTTTTTCTATAATTATAATGAATAACCCGGGTAAATCTCAAACAAAATCGAGCATCCATAAATATTTTTTTAATTAGCCCTTTCACCTAAAAAGGCATTAAACTACTTCTACTTCAGAAAAAAATATCGTGGTTTAGGGTTCCGCGTTCCACAAAAGGTTGAGAAACACTGCTTTAAAGGGTCTTTAGCAGAGAGAATAATATCATTAACATTTTGATTATAATGTGAAGTTTTGTGTAGCAACTTAGAAGATATCTTTAAAGAGATTTCCTTGAATAACCCATTTTTTTAAACACGTGATGTTTTTAAACCAAAGAAATATAATTGAGTAAACTTTGCAACAAGTTTACCAATTTATAAATAAAAAACGTAAACTAAAATAAAATACCTATTTCTTTTGTAATTATAAAGGTGTTATTTTTTAAATCGATAGTTTGTAGGTTAAACTGCAAGTTCCCGTCTAAATATTATTCCTCAGATGTTGATAGCAGTAATTCAGAGCTGGTACCTATTTATATATCGTTTATAGTGGTACTACCATAATGTGCCGTTAAATAGAATATGTACAAGGGTTTTATTTGTATTTTGACACCCACTTACAACGATAACTTAAAAGGATAGAAAACATTTTCTTGTATAAAAGTTTCATAGTGTTTCATCTATTATCTTTTGAGCATAACGAAAAATAAACGAATATCAAAAAGTTAAGAGAAATAAATAATTTAACTTTTTTAAATGGAAAACCCTGTATATTTTATTTAGAATAAAAGGCCTATTCATCCTCACTCATATTCATAAAAATATATAGTTTTTTGGCATTTCGTTTAGCCGTTTTAAAAATATTTAAGTTTTTAATTAAAAATTCAATTAATAGTAAAAATCAACATTGCCTTGGAAAACAAAATATTAATTATAAACTTAAGAAATTTTTAAAAAATTCAAATTTTTTAACGCACCTTTTTCGCTGCTCTTAAATTTGAAAACAAAGTTGGACCGGTTCCTATTAAGTAATATAATTTCATTTTTAAATTTTTGTCTTATTGTTAGGATGTTTATATTTTCTGGCCTTTCATAATAATAGTATAATATCTTATAAGGATTAAAAGTGCATCTTTTTTTTACGAGCAATTGCGAGTAAAAATAAGCACTTTTAGCCCCTATGCTATATATTATTTTTTCTCCAAACAAGTCAAAATTAATACATTTAGTTAAAAGATAAGCAAAACTTATATAAAAGCGTTAGGTCCCTAGTTTATCCTCTACACAATAATGTAGGGTTAAACTTCATCTTTATAACTGATGTCACGCTACATCGAGGCAGAGGAGTTCTGAGGTATCTAATGCTAAAGAAACTACCAGTTTAAAATGGCCACTCAACACTTCGGATAGAAATACCGTATTTCCAGTGCCATCCACAATTGCAACGACCTACCCAGACCTGCTGATGAATAGCAGAAGCCGCAGCAGACGAGTGAAAGCGAGTAACTTACCAAGACGATAATAACTTGATATTCTGTGCCCAGACGTGTAAATGCAGTATCATCAAAAACACTTAATAAGAGTTCCTATCAAAAAATCTCGACCACTTAAAACACTGGAACCTAAAGTAAGATCATGTTCTGTCCACAATTTTGATTCATTCTTTTTTAACTTGGCAATTTTTTACCGATCTGTCTGTTTTAATAAATAATTATTTTTTATTTGGATTTTAATCCTAGGTAGTTTTAGTAGGTGCCCTTTAAAGGATTCGTGAAGTCTCAGGACGTTTCGAGTTCTGGGGGGTGAATCGTTTTTCCCTTTTTCCTCTTCCTTCTTCCTCTTTTAGTTTTCCTTCTTCCTCTTCTTTCTTTTTTTTTTTCTTTCTCTTTTTTTCCACTCTACAAAATTTGGAAATAATGATGATGGCACACCCGAACGTAAAGTTATCCGGGGTAAAATCCCCTTCATTCGGTTCTCCGGGCGAGGGGGACATTTGGGGGCCACCATCGAAAAATCTAATATCCTTCACAAATATATTTGGGGTTAACTCCAACCTAAACTCTTCACCATTATCTTCCCCAAACCTCCAAACCCCACATACTATTTCTCACGAAAAACCCCAAATAAGCCCCAAAAAGCAACCCAAACCCCCCTCTTTTCGCAGGTTATGAACTCATTTATCTTTTCGACCCCATGGCGACGTTTGTGCTTGCTTCGCAACGACCTGGCTTGTGCTAAGGTTTCTAACCTCGAATCGGGGAGGCTGATATTCCGGCTTAAACTTTCTTTCAGATCTTCTACCATTTATCTGCTGTATATACCGGTCCCCCCTCCAACAATTCCCACAACGAGCTCTTTGATTTCCTTTTCTAAAGATCGACAATATTATTTCAGTTTCCATTGGCCGAAGTAATCGTTTTCAGGAATTTTAATGTTCATAATAGTTCGGCTAGGATCTCAAAACTGATACACAAGGCAGGGCAGCAGAAAATTTCGCAATCAGCAACTCGCTCACCAATCTAATTGGAACCTACCTACTTTCTAGGATTTCCCACCCATAATTCTAACCCCTATGATCTTTCCTTACTTCCACCCGAACTCTATCAAGCATCAGTTACTGCTCCCCTTGGTCGCTCTGACCATGGTTTGGTCACCGTATCTTACTCCACTCATTTTGAGGCAACTGAAAGCATGCCGCCACGAACCGTCTGGCACCTACAATTCCGGCCGACTGGGATGGTCTGAGAGATTTCTTTGCCAGCTACCCTTGGGATCCTACCTGCTTCTCTACTTTCGATCCTTCCGAAATATGTAAACAAATTACCGAAACAATTCAACTAGGCATTGAGGCCTATATTCCCCACACTAAAAGAACCCCATAACTTCAAATCACAACCGTGGTTTTCTAAATCCTGTGACAAAGCCAGACTTTTAAAAATTCAAGCCCACAAAAAGTTCTTCAAAACCCCAGTCCCGAAAAATCGACAGGCTAGCATCGAAGCGAGAAATCAGTATAATCAGACTATATCAGAAGCAAAAGACCGTTTTAACAATCGAATAAAAGATAAAGTTCTCTCTTGCTCAAATGGCAGTAAAGCTTTCTGGTCCTTTGCCAAAATATTTAGTCAGAACTTTTGCACAAATTCTTTTCCACCCCTAATCTCTGAAGATGGAATTGTCTCTACCTCCAAAGGAAAAGCCGAACTATTTTGCCAAACAATTTGCTGCCAATTCTACGCTTGATCCTCCTATTAATCTTCCCCTTCCAACAGTTGTCCCTGTTTCCCATAAAATGTCCGATATAATTTTTTAAAGTCAAACAGATCAAGCGTATTCTTTCTTCTCTTAATACTAAAAAATCGTCTGAGCTGGATGGCATACCAGCAATCGTCTTGAAAAAATGTGCTCCGAGCTTGCACCCATCTTAACTCGCCTCTTTCGAATTCTTACGACACAGGCATTTTCCCGGAGAGTTGGAAAGCTGCACGTGTGCAACCTGCCCCCAAAAGGATCCAAAAGTCTCCCTTCCAACTATAGACCTATATCTCTTTCAGTTGTTTGCAAAGTAATGGAAAAATTGTTAATTCCCAAATCTTAAAGTATCTGGAAAAACATAAGATATTACTTAGCAATAGGATTCCGTCACAGTAGATCCACAGCTGATCTTCTTTCCTTTTCTCACACTGTAACGTCCCTTGAGTTTTTGGTGAATCCAGATCGTTGCTCTTGACATATCCAAAGCTTTCGATCAGGTCTGGCATGAGCTCTTAACAAACTTCCTTCTTACGGTCTTCCACCTAAGCTTTGCTCTTGGCTTTCCAGTTTTCCCTTTTTAATCGACGTATATCCCGTTAGTGTTGAAGGTCATTCCCCAGCTTCTCCAAATTAATGCTGGGGTACACCAGGGCTCAGTGCTGGCACCCACGCTGTTTTCTTCTACACATTAACGATCTTCTCTCTTCCACAATCAATCCCATTCATAGTTTTGCTGACGATAGTACCCTCCACTCTAGTATTCAATTTCTTAAGCCACCGTGTAGTTCTGATTTCGAAAACAAGCGGAGGTCAATGCAGATATCTCTTTCACAAGACCTGAAACATATCTTGGATTGGGGCGCCAAAAATCTTGTTCAGTTTAATGCCTCGAAAACACAGTCATGTTCGCTGTCGCGAAAAAAGTCTGCAAATGCTCATCCCTTACATATGAGCGGCCAAGTTCTGCAGAACAAAGAGTCGTTTAATCTTGTCGGCGTTACTTTTGAGAATAACCTCAACTGGCACAAACATTTTATCCATAGCTTCGGCAGCTTCAAAAAAGATTGAATTTCTCTTCAGCCAGAAAATATTTCTCTTCTTCCAATCTGTACACTCTGTATGTATCAAATCAGACCTTTAGAATATTGTTTCATGTCTGGGAATGGCGTCCCCCAAACATAGCAGTTCTGGACTCATTCAAGAAGAGCCGTTCCTTATTAATGATCCAGTGCTCACAGAAAGGTCTTCCTCTTCTTGCCCCGTCGAGCTGTGGGGATCTGTCGCTCTTCTATAGGTATTTTCACAGTTTCTGCTCAGAGGAGTTGGCCAGTATAATCCCCTGGCAGCTCCCAACAGAGCAACACGTAGTGCAACTTTTATGCATCCTTTTACAGTTCATCCCTAGAGTGTCAAGACTATGGAACCTGCTGCCCGCAAAAGTTTTTCCTTCTCCTCCCAATCTCCAAAAATTTAAACCCCCTGTGAACAAACTCCCCTCACCACCACTGAAGACACCCACGGTACGTTAGAACTTAGGCATCGCCTTCGTGGACTGTCCCAAGATAAAAAAAAATCCTGCCAGAGTTTTTTAAAATCCCCTCATTGTTATAATGGGCATTAATATTAATTTTTAAAAGGTTCTTTCACCTTGGCCTTAAACCTACTTAGATACTAAATTTCAAGTTTTTCTCTTTCGGGAAGTGCCCTATAATGTTGATGAGTTAGCCAGTCAGTCAGTAGTAAAATGGGAAATTTTTAAAATCAAGTATCTCAGAGATCACTTGACATAACTTTCTCATTTTTTCATAAATAATTAAAATACTGATATGAATTTGTATTACATACCTATATGTGAAAGGAGACCGAAGTTATGACATGAGGAAAAATAGATTGAAATATTTTGTGTAAATACACAAATTCGTGCGGTGGACCGAAACTTGGCCTGGCGCACTACCGTGCGCCCAGAATAAGAAGTAAAGAAGAAAACACAGACTATTAGAAAGCATCAATTTTATTATTATTTCTTTTATGGAATGTTATTTTAAAAATAACCCCATTTAACATTATGTCTTATATTAATTGCCGCTATATATTTTAAATCTTTATGTAGGTTTAAATCTTAACAAAAACACTTTTGATTTTTTTTTTACTTAAAAAAAATAATTATTTATAAAAAAAAAGAAGTATTTAAGACTATATTGTATATATTGTATGGAAAGCTGCAACGAGTATAAACATCAAAGAGAAAAAGTGTTTATCACTTTTACCTTTCTTGACAAAGAATTTTAGCAGTTCCACATAAATACAACGCAAAGAACCAGGGTGTAAAATATAGAGTTTGGAATCCATAAAACCTGTAAAGAAACCCTTAATAATTAAGCGGGCATATAAAATCCTCTAAAATAAAGAATAACTATGTAGCTCTAAGATTGTAGAGAAAATATATAAAATATTTTTATTTATTTATTTAATTCATAATATTAAAGATGTAATTTTGTTATAGGACATTATATTTAAGCAAAAAGTTAATAATTTTTCTATATTGAAGTAAATTATTTTTTATTATAGAAAAAAATATCCTCACCATTTGGATCTCAAAAACTTGTAGGAGATAAACGTTCGACGTTTCGTCACTTGTTTACCGTCATTTCTTGTTTTGGGCGCATAATATATATTATATATATATATATATATATATATATATATATATATATATATATATATATATATATATATATATATATATATATATATATATATATATATATATATATATATATATATATATATTATTATTATATATAAATATATATATATATATATATATATATATATATATATATATATATATATATATATATATATATATATATATATATATATATATATATAACATGCTATACATTTTTTAATCAAAATAAAAAGAACCATTTACTTGGATGAAAATACAATAAGATGCACATAGAAAAAAGTTGATGATGCTAGCCGAGTGAAGAAACGTCAGATGTGAAATCTGACAGCTCTATCGGATAGCGTAAAAAATAACAATGTAAATGTGCAATTTATTTTAAAATTTGTTTGAAAAAGGAACTAGGAAAATATGAAAACCATTTTTTGAAATTTCTGTTTTTCTCGGATATCTCACAGAAACACTCAAAATTTTTAAATACCTAAACGGGATTTTATTAGTCTTGTAAATGCACAACTTTGCCCCAACCATCTTCATATATTCTGTATTTTCCAAAATCCCAACGGCGAGGGTCAAATTTTAATTACCCTGTATACAAGGTGGGCCAAAACAAAAGGATTTTTTTTATAATTAAGAAAGTATAAAAGAGTTTTTAGCTAACCAATTGTGCATGTCAAATAACCTTTTGCACCCAAATCTAAAACATGTGATATGAAATGTTAAAATTTGGAGTCAGACGTTAAAATATAGAAAAGTTATTTGACAAAACTATTTAAAATTTAGTTTTAAGCCTATTAACAAAATTTTGAAAAAAAAAATAAACATTAGGACATGATTTTTGCGACATACTGTACCCATACATAATAATTTTTTGCTTTTGTCATAATAAATAATTTTATTAGTTCCTTTAATATAATTTTAAATAAAAACATTTTTTTTCATCATTGACGAAATAGAAAAAAAAATAATTGTAGACCTGATCCAAAAGTTTATATGGATATGTATATACTTACTTAACAAACAACTTTTAATTAACCTCTATTAAATAAATTTCGAAAAACAATCGCCTTTTATAAATTTAATTTAATATTTTGACAGGTAATCGAAATAACATGTCCAACATGTTAATTATAATATTTTTCATATTAACCGAAACAAAACTTTGGCTGTGTTAAATTGCATAAAATTTAATTATTTTCCATTTGATATGGACTTTTAGATGGACATTATATTTATAAAGTTTTTAAAATGACACAGCCCATTTTCAATACACTTTCTGCATAAACCATAACTATTTCCTTTGACCGTGGAACACGTTAAATGAACGAGATTGTGTGACTCTTTATTGATTTATATATATTTATATTCGTTTGGCGCCTAATTCTAAATAATAATATTTTCTATTTTTGTGTGTCGTCGTGAAGAACTGATGAAAATTAGCATTGCGATAAGGGGAATCTTTTAATTGTAAATATTCCAGACTCCAAAAACCATTCTAGCCGAAGTTTTGTCATTTCCAAGGAAATTGAAAATGGAAAATATCTAGCTTTGTATAGAAAGTATTCCAGTTTACGAAAGCCCGAAACACCACACAGAATATGTTTTGTTAATTACAAAAAATTGGCTTGTACTGTCCAGTGCATAGGAATAAATACTTTTGGCAAGATGCCCTCTGAAATTAGCTGCCTATTTACGTCTTCCAAACCCAGAACTTTACACGGGACATAGCTTTCGCCGTTCCTCAGCTACAATGTTAGCTAATTCTGGTGAAGGCATAACGAATATTAAAAGACTTGGAGGTTGGAAGTCGTCATCTGTTGCAGAAGGCTACCTAGAAGCTCTACAAGTTTCAAGAAGGACTTATCAAACAAAATATTATCCCAAAATTCATCTACCTTTGAACACAGCAAAACGCACTCAAGGCTCATTGTACCGTCTAGCAAGCAAGCAACAATGTGTCTCTGTTACCTGTAACGACGACCGGTTCAATTGCACCTCAACGGCAATCTCCAACTCCGCAACTTACCCACAACAACTTGCCCCTGGGATTCATTTGCAAAATGCTACCTACTGTTCTTTTACGATAAATGTTGTTAATAATAATAAGTAGTAATGTTAAAATAAATATTATCTAATGGTTGTTTGGTTTGACTTTTTCTACACACTCGTAAAAAAAATGTTGTACCTAACACGTACGGAAAGTGTCTTTTCCACCCTTGACGGCTTACCGTCGCGTGCGGGAAAGTATCACTTTCCGCACTTGTTAGGTAAATAACTATTCTAAACTAATATAATTAGTTCTTAATAAAGGCAAAAACGAATTTCTAGGCTAAAAAACAAAAGAATAAAATATTTAAAAAAGTAAGTTTAACTTTAAAAAACCTGGAAAACAAATTTTTTAATCAGGATAATAAGACAAAAGATCAACCTTCTGATTTGTTATGACCGTTTGATGGCTTTTTAAATAGCAATCTCATTTTTTTATTTAATTTTCTTAAAGTGCATCTGAAGATGCATATTACTGCCAAGGTGTAATTAAGCTTGTTTAAAGGGTCTTCACAATGTCGTTCACTGCTGGTAGCAGCATCAATTCTTAATGACATTATTTTAAAAATTCTGCAAAATGCATTTAAACGAAGCTTCTTGTATAGAAATATTAATAGTGGTAGGATATGGAGATAGAACTAGAACCCAACTGAAAGTACTATCAGAGATAAAAAGGGAGATTGCATGGTCAACTCCCGAACTAGACGCACTTTGCCTGCTAAAGTGCGTCTACATGGACGAGAATGGGAGACGAACGGCGACCGCAGTTTCAATTCCCACTCGGGAATACTTTTTTTAATTTTATCAATATTTTTAATAAAATTATGATTGTATGCCATCGTAAAATGTAAATTGTTAATAAATCATTTTTTATTAACATGAAAATCGATCACTGGACATCGGTGCGTCTCCCGTTCTCGTCCATGTAGACGCACTTTAGCAGGCGGAGAGGGGAGAAAGTGCGTCTAGTGACAGCATTCGCTGGTACACTTCGCTCCATTGCCATCAGCAATCTCCCTACTCATCTAGGGTACTATTATAAAGAGAGAATTATCCAACATACAGTCCGCAAAATAGAAAACAGTTTCGACAAAATAAACATTTAAGAAGTACACCAACTAAAAGGCAATCTGCAATGGAATAATACTAAAATAAATGTACAGGGTGTTCGGTTATAAATGTAACCCCCCCATTAACTTTTTTATTTAACGTTTAGAAAAAAAAAGTTCGGTATAAAAGTTTAACTGTTTTAAGTAGATTTTTTTAAAAACTTTTATACATTTATACAGGGTGTTTCAAAAAGTCTGGACGTGGTCCTACTTTCTTATTTCAAATGAGTCCCCTATTTTTTTATTTGAGATTTGCATTCCTCATGAAATCCTAAACATATTTTATGTAGCATACCCTATGTCTGACTACAATGGTTACATCACAAAATGCAAAAAACTATAAGCTTTATTATTATTACGCGATATTGCTACGTATGTTAATTTCATCAAGTAGCCATGAAGTTTGACATGTCCGTCAAATGACTTTCTTTCACATTGAGCATAAGTTTTAATTAATTATTTGGTAAAATATTACTTAACTAAGGGTTGTTCTGAGCAAGAAAGAAAAGACATTTATAAATTTTATGTTAAGAATAATTATAATCAAAAAAGAGCTCAAAGGGAATATAGGCGTGTGTATGGCGGCGAAAGAGTTGTTCTGGCTGCACAAACATTTAAAAGAGTCCATGACCAAGTGGAAGATACCACATCATTTAAGAGAAAAATTATAGAGACGAGGATTATGCAAATAATGAACTAAATATCCTTTTAAACTAGACTTAAACCTGTATTGTATTAATAAATTCGATACCTAACGTTTTTGTAGCAAAAATTTATTGTATCTGCATACTTATAAGCATTAGTTTTATTTCAGAAAAGCCTGAAGAGTCGCTTAGAAATGCTTCGAAGGATTTGGAAAAAACTAAGTGGAAAGTAAATGTCACGTTACATAAATATAGTTATCATCCATTTAAAATATCTCCAGTTTAAAGGTTTTACTGATGCCAATAAGGAAGGGCGTCTTATCTATTGCCAGAACATGATAAACAACATAAATAGGGACAAAAATTACTTGCACAATATATTATTTACCGATGAAGCAACCTTTGTTCCTGCTGGGGTATATAATAGAAAAAATACACATTTTTGGGCATCACAAAATCCACCTAATATACGTGAAATAAAATATTCTGGTAGGCAGTCATTACATGTTTGGTGTGGGGTTTTAAATGGTAGAATAATTTGTCCAATTTTTTTCATCAAACTCTTAATGGAGAAAGATACTTAGAAATTATAACTGAAGTTGTTAATAATTTAAATGACAATATGGAAATTATCTGGCAGCAGGATGGAGCTCCCCCCATAATGTTGCTCCAGTAACCCAATTTTTAAACGCCATGTTTGCAGAATGGATTGGTAGATCGGGTCCAATAAATTGGCCTAGCAATAGCCCGGATTTCTCAGTTTTAGATACTTTTTTATGGGGATATTTAAAAGGCAAAGTATAAGCCGAAAAAAATTTAAATTTAGATAGGATTAGGGAAAGAATAACCGAAGAAGTAGCAATATTAAATAATAAACGGTATATTATTCGAAACGCAGTTAATAGACAGGAAAGAATTTATAGAAAATTTTATAGATATTTATAGACACACAAATACATTGAACAGAATGGCGGTCATGTGGAGCATCTACTGCAATAAGAATGTTAAAATTACTACACTGTTGGCTTTTTTATATTTTATTAAACGTTTTCATTACTTATAATTAAAATTTTTAATAAAGTAAGTAGCTAAATTTTGACCTCCCTGTATTTATTTGACGGATATGTCAAATTTCATGGTTACTTGATGAAATCAACATACGTAGCAATATCGCGTGATATTGATAAAACTTATAGTTTTTTGCATTTTGTTGTGTAACCATTAAAGTCAGACATAGGGTATGCTACATAAAATATGTTTAGAATTTCAAGAGGAAAGCAAATCTCAAATAAAAAAATAGGGGACTCATTTGAAATAAGAAAGTAGGACCACGTCCAGACTTTTTGGAACACCCTGTATAAATGAAAATAAGTTTTTTAAAAAAATTATCTTGAACCACTAAACTTTTATACTAAACTTTTTTGTCCTAAACGGTAAATAAAAAAGTTAATGGGGGGTTCCATTTATAACCGGACACCCTGTACTATTAAATATTCAAGAAAATACATTTATTTCCAAAAGACAGGTAGCAGCAAAAGCGATATGTATATCTCAGACTTTTGCAAAAAATGCACTTAAAGTTCATAAATATAACCCTTATAAAGTTCGGATGGTGTAGGAATTAGCAGAAAACGATCCCGACAAGAGATTGCAGTTTTCTTAGGCAATGACGGATCTACTCCACAAAAAAGCAACATTTACTTTACACGGGCATGTTATTCGACAAAACTGTCGTTATTGGGCCAAAAGTAATCCCCACTGGTTGAGGGAAGTACATACCCAATCGCCTCAAAAGATTAGTATATGATATTTGTTAGGAAATGGTTTATTGGATCAATATTCTTTGAAGATAGCGTTACTGGAGAAAGATATTTAAAATTCTTCCAGAAAAAACTTATTCTAAATTTGGCAGTTCAGTTTCTAAATGCTTTAAAATGCGGATATTTGTTTTCAGCAGGATGGGGTCCTCCCTATTATGCGTGGCCTGTCACAAATTATCTTAACGAAATATTTTCTAAGAGATAGATTGGGAGGAGAGCAATAGCAAGGTCTTTAGATCTAACCCCATTAGATTTTTTTGTAGGGTCACCTAAAAAGTAAGGTTTGTAAAACAAAACCTAAAAATATTGATATTCTGAAAGATCGTGTAAGAAGTGAAAGTGAACTTATTATGCCTAAAAATATTTAAAACTTAAAAAATGAACTTTATTTAAAAAAAAAGTTTAATGAGTTTTAATACAGACATTTTTCAATTTTATTGAAAATTTAATTTCTCTCATGTAAAAATTGCTTGAAATACAAAAGTGAAACTTGGCAGTAATATGCATTTTCAGGTGACTTTAAGAAAATGAAATAAAATAGTGAGGTTGCTATTCGAAAAAATAAAGATGACCACCAGAACTAATTTTTGGCTACTCATATTATGACTAAAAATGCGGATTGGTAAGTTAATGTTAGATTTTAGTGTTATTATGAAAAGTTAAAAGTTTAGCGTCGTTTTTTTTTATAAAATTAAGAAATTAATTTGCTGATATATATTATATAACAGGTAAATAGTCTAATGCAATCTTATTTTTTTTAGTAAGTAAGTTAACGCACATGCCCTTGATTTATACAATTTGTCAAAGTAAAGACATTCTTTTAACTAACTTTCGTATTAAATTTCGTAGCACTTAAAAGGCTTTTTTTGCTAAAAATTTTTAGGTTGAATTAACTTTTACTAATCTATTGTGTTAAGTCACAGTCTAAAACTTTTTCAAATATACGCTTAGGGCCAAAAGTAGTTCCAAAATCGATAAAGACAAAAACATACAGACATCAAAGCGCCTAAAATAGTTTTTCGAAAATACGTTTTTTCTACTTGCGTGCACCAAGTACTTACTTTGCGCACGCAAATAAGTGCGCAAAGTTTAACTTTGCGCACGCATTTTCGTTCTGCACATTTGCCGTATTTATGGTCGATTTTTTAATGTATTAATAACTTCTGGATGGATAAAAAAAGGGTTATACATATTCTTTTATTGTGCTTTATTGAATTTTAGATACATTTGGCGCTTAGTAAATATCCCATATCAATTTTCTTTATTATCATTTTAATATTTTTCCATGCACCATGTATTTCATAGACACCATGCTAAATAATAAAAAATCAAAGAATTTTTCTTGTTGCTGCAGCAACCAAGTACAAACATTTTCTAATGTCACGGAAGCATCAGAAAATTCGGTAAAAAGTTTAAAATAAGTTTCTAAGAATGGAGGAAGAATTGCCAGACGATGTTTTAAAAGCTGCGAGTTTGGCCAACTTTGAGCTTCTGCCGACAAAATCAAAAGAAAAGTACGAGAAACAGTATAATTCATTTGAAACATGGTGTGAAGAAAAAGGCGTTAGAACTTTGAAAGAGGAGGTACTTTTAGCCTATTTTCTCAAATTAAGCAAGGAATTTAGTCCAAATACTTTATGGTCGAAATACTTAATACTGAAAAGTGTTTTAAAGATCAAGAAAAATGTAGATATCGGCAAGTTTTATAAGTTAGCAGCATTTATTAAGAAACAAAATGTAGGCTTTCGGCCAAAAAAGTCAAGGATTTTTTCAAAAGAAGAAATATCTACATTTATTAATAAAGCACCTGATCAAATATATCTTTTGACAAAAATTGCAAAAATCCATGGAAAATTTAAAAGGACGTAAGGATGACCAAACATAAACAATAAACTATACTAACATCAATAAATTAAATTTTAGTCATTATACATTAACGCAGGTTTTCTTATTCACAATTCAAAAACGTATGATTACGTTTTTCTTTCATATTTAAATTACGAAATGTTCGATATGCTTTCGCAATTCTAAAGTTTTTGATTGCAGTTATTTTTAAAGAATATGATATATGTAAATATTTTCGCGATTTTCTGTTTAATATTGAGCTTTGCGGTTTTATTTCTTTCAGACTATATAAACTAGTTTAAGATTAGTTTTTAGACAGTTTTTCAGTTATAATCTATTAAAATTTACGTATAAAAACATGATTAACAGTGTGTGTCGTTAATATTATAATTATTATAACTTGTTTGTCCAAATATATGTTGAGCTTAAAATTTTTCCCATAAATCAAAAAAAATATTTATAGTCCACAGTACACACATACTTTATAATTCGTGAGTAACTTCGTTTCGACGAGTCTACCACACTTTTCCTCTGCGACTTTTCTCGATTCCTCCGCTTTTCCGCTCGAAAAAGCCCTATATTATGGCGATTTCCCAAGATTCTAAAAAGTCACGACCACAATTTTTTTTTTAGCTTAAGTTACTGGAAATTTTGTTAAAAATGTGAATTTAAACTTATCCGACAAAAATTTGTCCGACTTTTTCATGTCTACCGCTCGAAACATGCCCAAATGACAGGGTATTAAAAACCGATCACCACATAGGTAATTTTTGGTAAAATTAATTGTAAATGATTAATAAAATAATATCCGATGGTTGTCCGACAAATTTTAAGCCGCATTTTTTCAGTCCGACAGCTAGAAATTGGAATTCTGACTGGGTATAAAAAATCGTTTACCACATGTCGGAAAATAACACAGAAGAAAAGTATTTTAAAAAAAAATATATTGTCCGACAAAAATATATTGCAAATCGTTAGCCGACAAAAAAAAGTTAAAAAAATTCGTAAAACTTTTGTACATATATTTATAATTGCCAATAAAGTATTTTATTTTATGAAATAAAATTTAATTAAATATATATATATATATATATATATATATATATATATATATATATATATATATATATATATATATATATATATATATATATATAATATATATATATATATATATATATATATATATATATATATATATATATATATATATATATATATATATATATATATATATATATATATATATATATATATATATCGGCTGCTTTACGTACTGATTTATAGTTATCTCTACCTATTAAAACTAATTCGGCCTTCTAAGCTAACAATAACTGTCTTGGAGGATGCATTTGAAATCAAATAAACTTAATAAGCGAAGAATAATTATTCAAGAAAGAAAAATTATTGTCACCAAACCGTCATAATGTTTACTTTAAACCCTCATTTGTTTTTTTTTTTTTCATGAGTATCCGCGATAATTTTAGTAGGTTTTTTAATGATGTCTTTTAATTTGTACAGTTTTTTAAAAATATATAAAAAAAGTTTAAAAGAGCGTTTTTTAATATGCATTTTATCATTACTAATGTTTAACCTCTTTAAAAAGAATTTTTGTAAAATTTTAAAGTTGTGTTTAATAACGTTGTAACACACATGAAGTTTGTGATTCCTTAAAAAATTAAAAATCTTTGTTAATGTTACAAATATGCTTGAATTTGAACAAAATTATGCGAAATTAATTTGATTTAAAATAAATTATAAAAGTGTTTAAGTTAAATAAAAAAAAAATAGGAAAAATTTTAAACGTTTTTCAAAAAAAAAAAATCTTAGGAGGCCATGTTTTGGTATTGAGGCATAACTTTTAATTCTGAACTTTTCTTTATAACCTTTTGCTGATTTTTTTTAAATAAGGGTACTTTACTCCTGTACAATTTTTATATTTTTTTACCTACCCTGTACTTAACCTGAGACAGTTACAGTGTACGTTGCATTGTTGTTACCATAGAAACTTTTGTGAACCTGATTTCCAATGAAAAGGTGTTAATCTAGGATCCGTGTTTTAATACGAGGTGTTACGGAATACTGCAAAAATTATGTTTATGTAGTTTTTATTATTTTTGAAGGTAAAAGGTGTATCACTATTTTCTACAATAAATTAAAAAAAAAAAGTGAAAATTAGGTTTGTGGTCAACGATTTTTTATACCCCGTCAAAATTCCAATTTCCAGCTGTCGGACTGAAAAATTGCGGCTTGAAATTTGTCGGACAAACATAAAATGATATTTTATAAATTATTTACAATTAATTTTGCCAAAAATTACCTATGTGGTAATCGGTTTTCAATACCCTGTCATTTGGGCATGTTTCAAGCGGTAGACATGAAAAAGTCGGACGAATTTTTGTCGGACAAGTTTAAATTCACATTTTCAACAAAATTTGCAGTGACTTTAGCTAAAAAAAAAGTTGTGTTGTGACTTTTTAGAACCTTGGGAAATCGCCACAATATAGGGCTTTTTCGAGCGGAAAAGCGGAGGAATCAAGAAAAGTCGCAGAGGAAAAGTGTGGTAGACTCGTCGAAACGAAGTTCCTCACGAATTATAAAGTATGTGGTAATCAACTTGCCAGGGGGGGCCTGTACTGTGGACTATTACGGTCAATTAGGTAAAGTGCTAGTAAATTTATTATCAATCTGTTATAAATTTCTTTAACTAAATTATGTGAAAATTTATTGTAAATTACATAATACATACCAAATTAAAAAACTTTTTTTTAGTATTGCTTTTTTTGTTTTTTTTTGACAAAAAGACATTTTTTCAAATACGTTTTGCCCTATCTAAAACTCCAAATTGCGTTATTAAAATTACTTGATCGTATACAGAGTGGAAAAAAAGAAATATTTTGAGCTTATTCGAAAACAATATATATTGCGAAAAATCCGAAATTATTACCACTGTGTATACCGAGCGATCAAAAGTTATGCATTATTACTGAAAGAGTTGAAAATATTTCTTTTAAACAGTCATGGTAATTGCTATTATTTTACAAAAAAACTAGTTAAGAATTTGATCAAATGGTTTTTGTCAATAAATTACGCACGAACAATAACATCATAGTAATAAAGACTCAATTATAACAAATGGAAAATAAGTTTAAATATTACAACACAAAACACCAGGCTGTTTAGATTATACTTCAATAAGTCCTTCATTGTTCTTTATAATTTTTTTCCCTAAATCTGCGGGTGGCGTTCGCTATGCGCAAGCGATGTTTTTACATTTTTGTTTTATGCGACAATTAAAATCATTCCTATTTTGTGGTCTGCTTTTAAATACCCTATCTTTAAGTAGACCCACAAGAATAATCAAATTGGGTAAAACCTGGAGACCACGGAGGACAGTGACAAAAAGGTAGGTCATTCTTTGTGCAAGGTCCTTACCTGCCAAGAAGAATGATGAGAAGCTCCATCTAGTTGAAATATGTGGTTATACCGAAGTTTCAGGATGTCTTTAAACTCATTCTTCAGAAAATCAGGGAAAGATTTGCCTCTTATATTAACATTAAAAAATACTGGTTGCAATATTCTGTCTCCCAATATTTCACACCAAACATTGACCGTATCAGAATATTGATTTCGACAGTTAATTATGCAGTGGTGATTTGTAGTAGACCAGCATCGAAAATTTTATGTACTTATAGTGCGATTTGTCGTAAACTCTTCATCAGACAATAATATTTAAAAAATGCGGAAAAATCAAATCTTGAATAATTATTAAATATGTTACAACTTCAATTAAATGGACTGAACTGCATTTCTTTTTAAATAATTTTTTATTACTACTTTTGTACAAAAATAAAAATCCAAGTTAAAAACTGGTAGATTAATCGGTGGTAAACGCATATCAAATTTCCCATCAGGAACATGATTTGATGCACTCGAACTGCTACTCGAAATAGATACAGCAGAAGTACATTTTGACAAAATAAATTGAGCATCCGACAAATATTTCGAAAATTCTTTCAAAAAATTTTCTCTTTCTGCATATTGCTCATCCAATTCATCTTCATTACACATACACCCAATGTCAATCTGATTTCAAATTGACCTAAACTAATTTTAAAATGCTGTACACGTAATTGCAACTCACAAACTATTCTGTTTGTGATAGATGAGGGATTCGCTTCAAACTCATTGTAAATAGACACAAAATAATTAAAAAAGCTAGTTAATTTTGCCTTTACTTCCAGAACTTCTAAATAAAAATAAAAAATTCAATACTAATTAATTTCACATATGCTTTAAACTACAATTAGTCTTAAATAGGAAATGTGTAAAGGTAAATTTTATCAATAAATCAACTCAAAAATTAATTAAACCGTATAGGTAGGTAGGTAGGTTTAAAGTAAGTGGGTATAACACCCTGCCACCGGGACCGATCGGTCTATTGTGGCTCACACCTTTTTATATTTCTCCCACCAGGTCCAGACTCCTAATAAATCTGATGATCCTGTTGAGAGAGAGATCTTTCACCTCCCCCGGCAACAAGGTGTCGGGCACGAGCACAGTATGTGCTGCTTTTCCAGACTTTTCAACAAAAAGGAGGTTAGACTTATTGGTCTTAGCGACTTGGGGTTCGATCCATTCCGACCCACTTTTTTTTATATATATATATATATATATATATATATATATATATATATATATATATATATATATATATATATATATATATATATATATATATATATATATATTTCCTTAAATCGCCGAACCCGTATACACTCCAGACTACTTGCAGTTTTATAACAATTTGGGTAAAAAATATTTATAAAATCTTTTTTTTTAAATTTTGTATTACGTACATACGTCATAAAACACCACGCTTGTAGGCTGTACAAGTCAAGAAATTCAGTCAAATTCAAAACAGGATCATAAAATGGTACAATTTTATGATCCTTTGAAGCCAGATTAAGTTCATTTTGAAGCTGTTTATATAGTGAAATTTACTCGTAGGAATCAGCAACGAGAAAAGAAAGTTAACATCAGTCATCAAAAAAAAAACATTTGACGGAACGTGTTATTGTTTAGTATGTAACGAAAAATTATTGATTGATATTTTTTTTTGTAAAAAGTAGTAACAAAAAAAATTCAATTTAAAAAGAAATTTAATACAGTCCATTATATTAAAGTTGTAACAAACTGTGTGTAAATTTAGGTTTAAAAGGCTTTAAGTTATGTTTTTTGATAACGAACCTAACAAAAAAGTTATTCAGATTCAGGTATCTTGACATTTGCCCTAAACTTGTACGCGGATTTTCGGTGACGTATAATAAGACATTTAATTTACCGTCTACAGTGTAGCCACGGGGTAGGAAACACTGTTTTAACTGTCTAATGAGAAATATCTTCTCGCTCTGGATGGTTCTCATTAAATTCTTCTGCAGCTTCCTCGCAGTGCGGTAATTATTACCCACAATTAAAACAATATCGACTTTTTCTTCATTCGTTAGATGCATGTTTAGAAGAAATACTTAGGAATTTTAAATTGCATGTTAAAAATGGTAATTGTCTCGAAGGTTGCATCAACGCCGATTTTCACCAATTGCGCTGAGCACGAATCTGAAAAGATTTTTAGTCGGAAACGTATTTTTAAGATGTCCATCATTAAGCTTAAAAATTAAACTTACCTTATTTTTACTATTCCTCGTTTTTTTTACACACAATAAATTTTACACTTAATTGGCTACACAATATTGTATATGTATACACGCTGGTGGTAATATTAAATTACGAAGAAAAAAATATATATTTAAAGAAAATAAATCGAAAAAATTTATTTACCCTGTAGAGGACAAGCTTGTTTTTAAGGGTGGCATTTGGAGTTACAGATACAGCGAAACTTTTTTGAAAGAATACTTTTTTATCGAAAAACCAATTAATCTACTGGAACGATATTTTTGTCCTTTAAGGGTAAAGGAAAATACAAAATTTAATAAGAGGGAAATATAACAAACATTTATTTAGGATCTTGTTAATCGTAAATATTATCTCAGTTTCATTTTTATATATTAAAATTAATATTTTTATTTACTTATAAAATGCTTAAAATTGGAACCAAATTTAAAAATAAATTGTACAGACACGAATAAATTAAAATTAAGTCATTATACTTTTAACTGTTTTCTGTTGTTAAAATTTTTAAGAGGCTGATGCATTTTTTTTTTTAATTTCATTATAACTAAGTTTTTGATATAATTAGTTTATTCTTGCTACTTTCTGATATTAAATTTTATTGGTATACTGTTTTATGCCAGATAAACAGGTTTTAGAGTGGGTATGTGTTCCAATATGTTCACATTTATTTAAACACACAGATAAATATCACATTAATATTACAATTATTATAACTCCTGGCAAAAGCAGTATATGAAGATATTTTCATCTTGGTAAAAAACCTAATTATTCAACAGCAGCATGGTTTTTTTCACTATAGATCCTTGGAGACAAATCTTCTATGGTATTCCCAGGATATCTGCGTGGATATGGATAGTCGGCAACAGGTGGATGCCGTGTACACTGACTTCAGCAAGGCTTTTGATAAAATCAGCCATCAGCGATTACTTGAGAGACTTGCTGAGGTCGGGAGATGCGACCGGCTCTTAAAGTGGGTTTGGTCCTACATTTGTGGTCGGAAATAGGTTGTTGAAGTGAACGGGTATCACTCGGAGCTATTTGAGGCTACTTCGAGCGTTCCTCAGCTTTGCTTGCTTTCTAAATAAAGACCCGGGAAAATTGTCTTGGCCTACAGGAAGACCTCGATAGGTTACTTGTTTACTGCAATAAAAACAGCTTTTTTTTAAAACCGGAAAAATGTTTTTTCAATAATGTCTTAAAAAATATAAATTTGATTAATTTTGACTATAAAATATACAATAAAACCTTAGAAAAAGTTAATCAAATAAGGGATCTTGGTGGGACAGCAAGTGGTCTTTTCGGTTTCATTATAATAAAATTGTTTCTGACGCAAACAGGATACTTAGGTTTATTATCAGAAATTGTAGATGTTTTAGAGATCCAAGAGCCACCTTTTTATTTTGTTTTTTTTTATAAACCTCTTTGTTTGTGTTTGGTCGGCTTAAAAAACCAAAAGAAACCC